>JASTWR010000420.1:0-150960 GCA_030770355.1 Harpagoxenus sublaevis
TTACTTGTAACGCCGTTACCGTTACCGTTACTTTTTTTCGGTAACGAGCGTTACTTTTTTCTGTTTGTAACGGTAACGGTAACGTAGTTACATTTTTACGGTAACGGTTACGAATTCAACCGTTACTTTTATCGTTACTTTAAAGATCGACAACCCTGGGTTTTATGACTACTAAAGGGGCCTCACAGGCCCCTTTACGATAACTGAAGAGTGCTGACATTATCAACCGTTTTGGCTGTTTTAAAGATAAATTTATCATCAGAAACGTACAAATCTTATAATTGTACAATATCACGTGAAAGATAAAACAAGACACAGGACTTATCAGTATCACATGAGTTATCACTAATTTGAAATTAGTATTTAGTAATTTCTTATGTGAAAATAAACGTTGCACTTATAATTGCACATATAATTACGTGAAATACGTCACGCTAATTACATTAATAGGGAATAGGGAAGTGGACGAAGTGGTTAGAAAAGGTGCGTATGCTGCGTATATAGTTGTAAACTTAGTGAGCGAACAGCGAATTCGAGAATTGTGAACGTTAACGAATTAACTCGCATTAATTATAACGTACATTTCTTCGAAATTCGTTAATCGCTGTTTGCTTAAAGTATACCCTTTTAATTAGGGTACACGGAAAAAAACAGTATGGTTGACTCAACTAAAATCTGGTTAGCACAACCAGATTTCTGTGTGAGTCAACCATATAAAGGTTAGCACAACCAGATTTATGTGTGAGTCAACCATACTGTTTTTTCTGTGTACTTTTCGATTCACGCATGATGCGCATGATGCATCATTTATCCTTGATGTACACCGAATGTTAAACAAGGATGAATGATGAATCATGCGTAAATGGGAAAGTACCCTAATTAAAAAGGTATACATTAAGCAAACGAATAGCGAACAGCGATTAACGAATTTCGAAGAAATGTACGTTATAATTAATGCGAGTTAATTCGTTAACGTTCACAATTCTCGAATTCGCTGTTCGCTCACTAAGTTTACAACTACACAGAAAAAACAGTATGGTTGACTCACACATAAATCTGGTTGTGCTAACCTTTATATGGTTGACTCACACATAAATCTGGTTGTGCTAACCAGAATTTAGTTGAGTCAACCATACTGTTTTTTCTGTGTAGTTGTAAACTTAGTGAGCAAACAGCGAATTCGAGAATTGTGAACGTTAACGAATTAACTCGCATTAATTATAACGTACATTTCTTCGAAATTCGTTAATCGCTGTTCGCTATTCGTTTGCTTAATGTATACCCTTTTAATTAGGGTACTTTCCCATTTACGCATGATTCATCATTCATCCTTGTTTAACATTCGGTGTACATCAAGGATAAATGATGCATCATGCGCATCATGCGTGAATCGAAAAGTACACAGAAAAAACAGTATGGTTGACTCACACATAAATCTGGTTGTGCTAACCTTTATATGGTTGACTCACACAGAAATCTGGTTGTGCTAACCAGATTTTAGTTCAGTCAACGATACTGTTTTTTCCGTGTACCCTAATTAAAAGGGTATACTTTAAGCAAACGAATAGCGAACAGCGATTAACGGATTTCGAAGAAATGTACGTTATAATTAATGCGAGTTAATTCGTTAACGTTCACAATTCTCGAATTCGCTGTTCGCTCACTAAGTTTACAACTATATACGCAGCATACGCACCTTTTCTAACCACTTCGTCCACTTCCCTATTCCCTATTAATGTAATTAGCGTGACGTATTTCATGTAATTATATGTGCAATTATAAGTGCAATGTTTATTTTCACATAAAAAATTACTAAATACTAATTTCAAATTAGTATTAATATATATATATATACTTTTTTTTTAAGTTAAAAAGTACAAATTTTAAACAATAAATATTTTGTATGTACTTTATAAAAGAGAAGTTTTCCTTTTATTTCCTTCTAGCATCTTTTCCGGCGTTACGCAGTTAAGGCTCTTGGGATTATTAATTATTAAATAACTTAATTTTAAAGTTAAATATTTTAATTTTAGTGTTACATAAAAGTAACGAAAAAGTAACGAATCGTTACTTTTGTAGTAACGGTAACGGTAACGCGTTACTTTTTAAAATTAGTAACGAGTAACGGTAACGAGTTACTTTTTACAAAAAGTAACGGTAACGGTAACGAGTTACTTTTTTGGAGTAACGTTCCCAACTCTGCCTACAGCTCACAAATATTTGGACATTGGGATCAGCGTGAGACCTCCACACGGTTCCTTTGTGGAATTGGTCCTTGGCGACAACCGAGGATTTAAAATTGCGATGCATCATGGAACGTGGACGGTGCTCATTGATAGACGCATGGATGTCGAGCGACTCGTGCAGTCAACTGTCGGTCAGTTGCTGACTATTCAAGATCTAATACTCGAAGTTGTACAAATGCGTGACGATAAACTTGTAAAATTGTCATCGCGCAATAATTATTTGTACATGAAACCTGCAACTAATCCTTTTTTACTCACGCTCGAACACTGCGTCGAGCATGTCTTCCGCGAGCTATATCAGCTTGCGAGAGATGTAGATAAGAAGTTCACCGATTTTGCAAGTATTCTACAAAGAAATCGTATTACCGAAAAATGCGACGCCTTTAGTTTCTTGCACAGCTATTACGATCAAACGTCAATTGTAGATTGCGAACTAATAGCGTATGCTATGGATGACATTATGTATGATGCATCGAGAGAGAAATCTTTTGATGTAGTAGGTTAACATGAATAAATGTACAACATATATCTAAATTATTTTTTACTTATTTAATTTTCCTTCCACCTCCTTCTCCTCTATTCTTATTTA
Organism: Harpagoxenus sublaevis; assembly: GCA_030770355.1. Taxonomy (NCBI): domain Eukaryota; kingdom Metazoa; phylum Arthropoda; class Insecta; order Hymenoptera; family Formicidae; genus Harpagoxenus; species Harpagoxenus sublaevis. Next base: position 2,836 of record JASTWR010000420.1, read on the forward strand.
AATTATGATTATATACCATTTATTATAAATTGAAAAAGTTTAATAAAATTATTAAAATATTAACAAAATATTACATGGGGAGGGCCAGACGTTCCTCTCCCCAATTTGGTTAAAATTGTAAGTATGAGTATTCGACTGAAAGCGTGGCATGGTGGGCAGCGCGTTAGTTTCATAATCGCAAGATTGCTAGTTCGAGTCTTGCTGCGGTTCTTTTATTTATTAATGTTTCTTTTTTTATTTTTATTATTAATATTTTCTTTTTTATTATTTCTTTTTATTATTATTGTTTTTTTTTCTGTTATTAATGTTTCTTTATATATTTAATATTTGTGCTTTGATTTCTTGTAGCTCGGGAGCTACGCGTTCTCTTCCTTTTCTTTTTAAAAAAGATTGATTGATTGATTGATTAGGTTTATTATGCCCAAGCAAAAGCTAAAGGGCAAAGGTACAATAAAAGCAGATAAAAACAATGAAATACACTTGTAGTAAATAAGTAACGAAATATACAGCTAAGAATATAAAGCTAAGAATTTTGTTGAAAATACACTCGTAGTAAATAAGTAGCGAAATATACAGCTAAGAATGTAAGCTAAGAATTTCGTTGAAAAGTGAAATTATCTGAAATACTGCTAAAGAATAATAAATCAACGGAATTCAGTAATTGTGCTCTCTCGAACAAAAGAACGAGTATAACCACGTATATTAGACGAATGTAGAACTTACTTAGGCCTAAAACAATTGTAAAGTTAAACATAAAATGAAAAAGCTTATAAATCATTAAATAATTCATAGTGGTGAAAAAGAGAGGCCACATGTGCATGTGTAGAACTTACATTAAACCAAAAGCGATTGTCACATTGAACGTAAAGTGAAAAAGCATGTAAATCATATTACATATAGTGGTGAATAAGAGAGGTATGTATGCCGTCACAAATGTCAAAGTCAGCCAGATCGTCGGAAAAATATAAGTGAAGCCAGGTCGCGGAAGCAGAAGGAACACAGCCAGCACCAGCCGAGGGTCATTGAAGCCCTGCTAAATCAGCCTCAGAAGCAATCAATATGGGAGGCTGACCATGCACCTTCCGGACAAAAATCATTCCGTCCGTGCACCATACATGCTTAAAAGATAACTGCCTGGCCTTAACTCGAGTCCGGCGCAACAATTTGTAAATATCCGTAGGAAGCAGTTCGTTTATATAAATTAGGCCAGGGAGATCTTTAGAGAAAACATCAAGGATAGTTAGTCGACGTTTGCGGCGCATAGCACTGAGAATATAGTCGCGAATCTGTTGAGACTTGAGTACTACAATTATAGATCGCTGTCTGACAGCAGTGACAGCACGATCGGAGACAGAAACAGTGCTAGGCGCCGCGCCACGCATTGCAGACGTCACAGACATGCCGCTACCCCCCACGTCACGAGTCTCGAGAACATCAGAAACAAGCTGCGGTGTACCCAGCGCACGAAAAACACTAGAGACGAGCTGTACCGATGTGTCAGTCAGAGAACCCGGTATCCCGGAAATAATGATGTCCGATGTTCGCAAGACTCGAGACGCGGAAGGCTGCGGAACAAGATGAGGACCACTTGGATCACTCTTTAAATCGCGCTTTAGTTCACTCTTTAATTCACTTTTTAATTCGCTTTTTAATACGCTCTTTAAACGGCGCACTTCATTCGTAAGAGCAGCACACTGCTGCTCCAACTCAGCAATACGCTGACTGTTGCGGTCGACACTTTTCGCTATGCTGTTTAGCTGGTTAAGCTTATCGTTAAGTCCACTGTTCGTGCGCCGCTGGTCCTCGACAAAAGCGGAGAAACATGCGTCCGACGCCTTCCTTTGCTCAACAAATGCGGAGAATCGCGCTTCGGACGACTTCAACTGCTCAACCAGTTGACATAAAAGCGCATTTGTTGTGTCATCACTCCTTAATTGTGGCATGATTGATGAGGTGACTACAGCGAGGAGTAGAACCAAAAAGCAGAGCGGCAGTTCAGAGGTTAACAGTTGGTGGTGTGTATTAAAGCCCACAGATGTCGCCACATGAACAAATCAGATGGTAATTCATGCGCAATCCCAAGATCAGGCGAAAGTGAGGTTAGAATGGGAAGTGAAATAATACTCCAAAATATCCAGCACAGCAGTTGCAAGGAAAGAAAGATGAAATATCTATCTTAACAATTAACGAAAAACCTGCTTAAACCTGGAACAAAACGGCCCGAAGGCAGTTTACGGCAGAGATGGAGTTCGCCGAGAGCCGGAGCAAGGAAACGCAGCAACATGCGGTACTCACCAGAGAGAGAGAGAGAGAGAGAGAGAGAGAGAGAGAGAGAGAGAGAGAGAAAGAGAGAGAGAGGAAAGAGAGAGAGAGAGAGAGAGAGAGAGAGAGAGAGTTTGAGTTTATTTGTTATGCCATAGTCAAGACTTCAGGCAAAGGTTGAATGATACAGGTAAATATGTGATAAGCAAAATACAATAGACAAAATAAAATAAGTAAAAACTAAATAGAAAAGAAAAGACGCAGTGTGATAACAGCAATAAAGCGAAAAGCATAAGTGGAAACAATGGAGATAATAATGACAATAAAGCAAAAGATAGTAATATTGTTTCCTCCTCAGCCAATGCTTCACGACTTATTATAAGACAAAATAATTCGAGTGAAAGACGTTTGAATATACATAACTAATAAGATAATATTGCGTCATATAACCAAGATTTCGTTGATAATGTAAAATGATTTGAAATACTGCTGAAGAATTATGAGTCAACGAAATTCAGTTATTATGCTCTCTCAAACAAAAGAACAAGTAAAACCACGTAATTAGACTAATATAGAACTTACTTAAGCATAAAACGATTATAATGTTGAACATGAAGTGAAAAAGCTTATAAATCATTAAATATTTTATAGTGGTGAAAAAGAGAGGCCCGCATGTGCATAAGTAGAGCTTTCATTATACCTAAAGCGATTATCACGTTAAACATGAAGTGAAAAGCATGTGAGTCGTATTACATGTAGTGGTGGATAAGAGAGGCATGCATGTGCCGTCACAAATGTCGGAGTCAACAAGATCGTCGGAAATATATAAGTGAGGCCAGGCCATAGAAGCAGAAGGAACACAGCCAGCATCAGCCAAGGGTCATTGAAGCCCTGCTAAATCAGCCTCAGAAGTAATCAATATGGGAGGCTGGCCACGTACCTTGCGGACATAAATCATACCGTGCGTGCACCATACATGCTTAAATGATAACTGCCTGGCTATAACTCGAGTCCGGCGCAACAATTTGTAAATATCTATAGGAAGCAGTTCGTTAATATAAATATGGCCGGGGACATCTTTTGAGAAAACATCGTTGACGGACAGTCGACGTTTACGGCGCATAGCACTGAGTATGTAGTCACGAATCTGCCGCGACTTGAGTACAACAATTATAGATCGCCGTCTGACCGCAGGGACAGGACGATCGGAGGCAGAATCAGTGCTCGGCGCCACACCGTGCGTCCCAGACTTCGCAGACACGACACTACCCCCCACGTCTCGAGTCTCGAGAACATCAGAAACAAGCTGCGGTGTACCCAGCGCGCGAAAAACACTAGAGACAAGCTGTTCCGATGTGTCAGTCAGAGAACCCGGTAACCCGGAAATAATAATATCCGATGTTCGCAAGACTCGAGACGCGGAAGGCTGCGGGACAAGATGAGGACCACTCAGATCTCTCTTTAATTCACACTTTAGTTCGCTCTTTAATTCACTTTCTAATTCGCTTTTTAATTTGCTCTTTAAACCACGCACTTCATTCGTGAGAGCAGCACACTGCTGCTCCAACTCAGCAATACGCTGACTGTTGCGGTCGACACTTATAGCTAGGCTATTCAACTGGTTGAGTTTGTCGTTGAGTTCACAGAATCGCGCATCGGACGACTCAGCAAATGCAGAGAATCGCGCCTCGGACGACTCAGCAAATGCGGAGAATCGCGCTTCGGACGACTTCATCTGCTCTACCAGTTGACGTAACAGCGCATTTGTTGTGTCGTCACTCCTTAATTGTGGCATGATTGATGAGGTGACTACAGCGAGGAGTAGAACCAAAGTGCAGAGCGGCAGTTCAAAGGGTAACAGTTGGTGGTGTGTATCAAAGCCCACAGATGTCACCACAAGAGAAAATCAGAAGGTAATTCATGCGCTATCCCAAGATCAGGCAAAAGTAAGGTTAGAATGAGAAGTGAACTTGTACTCCAAGATATCCAGGACGGCAGTTGCAAGGAAAGAAAGATAAAATATCTATCTTAAAAAGCAACGAAAAACTTGCTTAAATCTGTAACAAAAACGGCCCGAAGGCAGTTACGGCAGAGATGAAGTTCGCCGAAAGCCAGAGCAAGGAAACGCAGCAACATGCGGTACTCACCGAGGGAGAGAGAGAGGAGAGAGAGAGAGAGAGAGAGAGAGAGAGAGAGAGAGAGAGAGAGAGAGAGAGAGAGAGAGAGAGAGAGATGGTTACTGTTACGGTCGGGCCGTATACCCCTTGTTGAACCAAAGGGAGACGTACTCGACGCGTGCGGGAGAAAGAAGACGCGAGTGGGAGCGAGATGAGTCCAGTAGAGACAGTGACTAACTTTAGTGAGTCAATAATAGGTCGAAGGATCCTGCACAACACATGACTCCAAAAAAAACGACCCTTTCTAGAAAAATAAAGAAAAACGCGACGGTTAAAACTAGTATGCGCTCGCAAAATTTTAACCGAATGGCGTCACGAAATGTCCGTGTCGAATGGTGACACGCTTGTCGATAAAACGTCTTCTTCTAGAAAAGTGAAGAGGACATTAACGTCACTATAATTGATCGTAAATTATATCAATGATCGCTTATGCAGGGCAAGACGCAGCATTTAGAAACATACCCCCCGACGAGCACGCGCCTAAGCCCCCCCTTTCTCCCCGGACCCGCGCTGTAGGCCGCCACCCACCCCTTACCCCGCGGACCCCCCGCGCCATAAGTGCATGCTCCCCTCCCTTGCCCCGCGGACCACGCGCCCTCCGGGCATGGAGTACCCCGCGGTGCCGAAACCCCTCGCCCCGCTCCCCCCTCGCCCACATTTGGTCGGAAACCGGTGATCCCCTCCTACTCTTTTATTATGGACATTTGCGCTCCTGTATCGAACAATAAGCTCGCTTTTTCTCGCTTTGCCTCTTTCATTGGCACAGTGACTAAATCTACTCCTGCATGTTCTCGCGGCTTGTCTGCCATATGAGAAATCAGGGATTTGATTGCCAGTCGACGCGGCTTTGTCTCGTCTTTATCTTCCTCATCGCTACTCGGCGGGGATTTACTACAAGTTTTCTCTTTAAATGTGTACGCGCCGTACTGATTATTTTTCTCTCGCGCTCCACCCTGTCGGGATTACTTTGTTCCCTTTTCGGCTTGCCATTGAGCAGCCAACAATCCTCGCGTAAGTGACCGGTTTTTTTACAATAATTGCAATATTTCTCTACGGTATATTAACGCGGGATGTTTTCTCGGGTTTCGGTAATGGGAAGCGGTTGGTGTAACGGCACTCGCGTCCGTGATGTCCGTACTTGCCGCATTTGTAACACTCGATTCCCGATTTATTTTTGCGCGTTTGCGGGGAATAAAAATTATTTCGAAAACGCGGCGGATTTCCGCTCGGTCCGTTTACTTTCTCTTCCGCGCTCGGACCTGCTATTGCTTCCTGCAAAGTAGCGAAATGCTGCGCTCGAACGATTAGTTTTATCTCGTCACGTAATCCCAGTTGAAAATTTTGTAACGCTTGCTGCTGTATGATTTGTAATATCGTACGCTTGCTTTCGACCGTATGGATTTTTCCCTTGATCATCGAATCATAAAGTTCCATTGCCAGATTATTGGCTCTTAGACCGAACGCTCTTGCGCTTTCTCCAGGCTTTTGTTTTAATGTGTTGGTCTAATTGTAGATGTGTCATACTCTTTCGGCTTAGGTAACTGACTTCTAACTCCTTTTTCAACTGTGCAAAGTCTCTAATTTCCCGTGTTTGAAAATCTGTCATAGCTCGGCCTTTTAATTTGGTACATAGCACGGCTTCAAGTAATGTTCCTTCCTCTATCGGATTTATATTTTTCATCGCATATGTCGCGGCGCTCAAAAATTCCTGTAAATTATTAGAGGCTCCGTCGAACTCGGGTATCATGCCCCGGGCCTCTTTTAAACTTAGATATCCGACTGCGCGTTCCGCTTGGTTTCGGATATCGTACGACGTTCGTCCGTACGTGACGTCGGACGGAATATTGGTTTGCTCGCGTTGTTCGCGGCGATCGAGATTTGCCGTTTCTAAATGGTTTACACGAGCCTGTAGTGTCTGAATTCCGCGTAATATTTCCTTTAATTCAGTATCCGTTTCGTTTTTATGTGACGTTGTTTTCTTTTGTGACAATTCTTCCTCGTTGCTTTCGCGTTGATTTTCGGCTTTTGTTTCCGCCATTTCTATTTGATTTACGTCTTTTGACGCGAAGTAGTATTCTTCGGGATTAAACTCGCTACTATCGTAGGAGGTTAACGAGTATTCTCGTCGGTGCGAGATTCTATTGTTCGTGCGGGTCGAGTTTTCGGAGAAATAAAACTCGTATGTAGGATCTAATAAATGATCCTCGGGGCAGTGATGTTGTACGATAGTTGTGTCTAGATCGTCAAAGTCAAATTCGCGTTCCACGCAAAATTCGGGTTCGGACTCGCTATCGCTCGAAAAATACGCGTCTAGGTTTCGGCGCACGCTATCTCGCGTATCGTGTTCGCCTACTGTTTCGGTACGGATGGGTCTGTTACTACGCGCGCGTCGTGACTCTTCGCTGTGGAGCCACGAATCGTTTCGCTCGATTGGACGATCGTTTTTTCCCTCCGACATTTACCGATTTACAAATGTGTTTCTGTTACGCTTTACAATAATATGCTTATTCTCGACTTACATTAGTGTCGTTAGCCGCATGCTGCTTTCGTTGTGCTGCTGGCCTGTCGGTGAGTCACGTGCGGTAGGTCGGCGCCTTCTCGGGTTTCAAGTCTCCGTTGATGTCCCTCGTCGGCTGCTACCGGTGTTTCTCTCTCTGCTTATCGGTCTGCTGTGCTTCCTTTTGGGATGTCTGCACTGTCTGACGATTTTGTCACCTTACAGATATCTGGACTTCCTGGACTCCGGTGCCGCTGGATCCTACCGCTGCCACCAGAAATGTTGTGCCGCTCCGTGCACAAGTATTGGGATCGCTGTCCGCGGGGAAGTCGTGGGGAGAAATCACAGACTCTAATATGACTTTTAGATATTCTTTAATAAATTCACTGAGCTTTAAATCTTACAAAGGTCTTATACTTAATACGCGTAACAATCTGTCACTGACTCTGACTCTGAACTGCCCTGCCGATCCCTGTCCTCCTCTCTATTTATTCCGTATCGTCGTCAAGCGGGATCGGTTCAGGGTCCTTGCGCGGTCAGCGTTCCGCGAACTTCTCTAGGTCGCGTCGGTTCTCGGTAGAGAGTCTGGCCGCGCAGTCAGCTGTTATGCTGACTCGCAGTTTCCTGTTTAACTCGCGACTTCCTATTTTCATAATACTATGGTAATCGATTTCCTATTTTCATTAAACTGTGGCAATCGTCACGAGTTCGGATTGCAACACAAAACTAATAAAAGAAACTAAAGAATAAAATACAAATAATAAAGCAAAACATCGACAATCAAGTATAATATCTGAGTGCGCCAAACGAAGCGGGACAACTTATTTCCGCGAGATCGTAACTCGCCAAGGAAATAGTTAATAACACGAGAATCACAATAGCTGGCTGTAGATTAAGTTCGACGATTTAGTTCTGCTTTGTCCTGTCGCCAGTGTCTTACGCCGTTGAGGCGTGAACTCGTCGCACGCGCGACGCAATCAACGGACAACGCAATAGAGTACGCAAATAAAGACAATGTTCAATGACTTATAGTTATAACGACCTGCCTTCCGATTAGCAGCGAAAGCGGACTAGCTCGCCGGGTAAGGAGTTCGCTTAGGGTAGGTCTCGAAACAATAGACGCGAGAGTGGCAATATAGAGTAAATTAAATATAATTTATTTTGCTTAAGGTAATGTAGGGTATAAAGATATAATCATGCGACTAGAGTCCGTTGCGTGGATTGTACCGCGGAGATCTGCGGATTACCTGGACTGTATAATGTCGACGGTATAATATCGGCGTGCGTACTTCGGAGGCGTGAGTTCCCAGTACGTTTTGATACAATATCTGATAATTGTAATAATTCCGGCGCGTGTACTTCGGAGGCGCGAGAGCCCAGTACGGTTTTATCACAAGACAAATAAAGCCCGGTCTTAATACAAGCACGTGTACTTCGGAGGCGCGAATGCCCAGTACAGTTTATCACGAGACAAATAAAGCCCGGTCTTAATACAAGCACGTGTACTTCGGAGGCGCGAGTGCTCAGTACAGTTTATCACGAGACAAATAAAGCCCGGTATTAATACAAGCGCGTGTATTTCGGAGGCGCGGGCGCCCAGTACGGTTCGATGCGAAATGTGTATAAAACGGGTGCCGGATGCGGTCCGACCGCGGGTTAGGCGGAACGTAAAATTACTGGCGGAGGGAGCGGCGTCGGAAACGTCCGGACGTACGGACCGATCCGTCCCGGTTAGCCGGGATTTATGTGCGTCGACGACGAAAGCACTCGTCTGAGGCGGAGAGCTCTCCACCTCGGTTTTCCGCCTTCGCGGGTGAGGAAAGGAACGATATCTAGGTTTAAGCAGCAGCGAGAGCACTCGATCGTGGTTGAGAGCTCTCGACCACGATTACTGCTTGTCTCGAAGATCAGGACCTGAGTGACAATTTTTACCTCCTGTTCGCTTTATATACCGCGGAGATAACGGTATTCGTTTATATACCGCGGAGATGACGGTATTTTACTGTCCCGGTGTGGGGGTTGACAGTGGCGCGCACGTGCGTCGATGAGCGCGTGGTCGGAGCTGTCAACTCGATTTCGGCGCTCGGCGGCGCTCGGGTCCCGTCGGCCTTGTCGGTGTGCCGTTCGGGCCGGCTGCGGTGTCTCGAGCCGTTATCACGGCGAGATCGCGGCTTCGTAATCGCTTAAACAAATGTGTGTGGGCGCATCGCGCCCACATTTCCGCCCGGCGGGTGTAAGCCGGGACAACGATGCGGGTTAGAGCGTATTATTACATAGTAACGCACGAAAGGATTCCCAATGACGCAAATAATAAATCGGGGTAAAGTAAATAAAAACTCCAAGTAATGTTCCGCCGTAAACGATAACGCAAAATAATAATCAGACGCGGATATGACGCAAAACAAAATACGATCGAACACGAATAATAACGCAAAGTGAGCGCGAAGCGCGAATAATACGCGACAAAAAGTAACGCAAAATTAGATCGAGATACAACCAATGGCGCGCATAAGCGCGCCAACATTCTCCAAAATGGAGTCAACGTTGAAAGGGTACGCCAAAATGCTACATTGACCGTTCCTGGGATAACCGCGTGAAGATAGGAAAAAATAAAATAACCAATTTGTATTTGAATACTCGACTCGTGTTGCTTGAATCATACTGGCAGGGTTGCGTTCCAAAATTCAATTTTGGTAACTAAAATGCTATAGTGTACGTGACGTAAACAATAGATTTTAGTTACCAAAGTTGAATTTTGGAACGCATCCCAGAGATTTACGGATGATCACTATTCCCTGTTGCCCAACGAGGACGCAACGGTGACTGCATATCTGAAAGATGATGTGTACACTCACATAGACCAAGGATAGCTATGTGGCGACCAAGCATAAGTTCACTTTCTTGTTACGCAAAGACGCACCATAGACGCGGCACGATCCTGCATCGACACCCGCCTCATTTCATAAGCAGATTCAGCTGTTAAAGATAAGTCTGCCTTCCTTCTCGGGCGATGAATTAGCGTAGGCACATTGAAAGAACTTTCAGTGCCACAACGTCAAGAGCACGCAAAGAAACAAGGAGCTTGCTTCAATTGCCTCAAATTAAAATACACAATGTCAAATTAGCCGTCCGGAACACGATGTTTTCGCTGTCAAGACAAGCATCACGCATTATTGTAGGGGAATTGTGCCTAAAACGACATACCCGGGCAAAACGACATAGTTTAGCGCTAGTTTAGCGCTTTATATCGTTGCTAGAGGAGCGCTGGTACATTTAAACGTCAAAATCCATTATTGTTCGGGAATCGCGAAACTTCTCATCCGTTAAATTGCAGTCGCCGACCCGCATTCCTCGCCGTGTTGTCGTTTCACCTGTTTACGCGCGAAACCTTGTTAGCGCCCGGAGGTCCCCCGAATTTCGGCAAAAGCCAGCTCCGTTTCTCGAAAATGATCGCGTTATTTGTCGAACTATCTTCCCCCTCCTCGCGCGCTCTATCGACCGCTCCGAAATTCAGCTTACATACCGCTCGCTCTCAGAAGCCTTTGTACCGTTGTCACGAGCAAATAAAATTCGATACTGTATATACCGCACATCCGAAGATACGTCGTTTCTCTATCCAACCACTCCTAAGTACCTTGATTGCCGAGTCTTCTTACAAGGCTATACCAGTCGACCGTGCTCAACGAACGATACCCGATCGCGAGTGCACATTTTGGTCCTTCGAGCCGGATTCGGAGTCAAGACGAATCGTTATCGTACCATACGACTTTCGGAGTGCTCAGTGGCGATACCCGTTCACCATGTCATCTTCACAAGACGAGCTCCTGGCAAAGCAGAGCCAATTGATGGGCTCAATATCTCGCGCTCTATCCAACTTTAAAAAATTGGGTCAAGCCAAGATGACGAAGGCGGTGGTGCAGAGCCGAATCGCAGCTCTCAAGGAAAATTTCTCGATTTCGCGGGACTAGGACGCTAAGATCCGGGCATCCCTCGACGTTAGCACCGCCGAGGAGCTGCCGTATTACTGCAATGACCAGTTCGAAGCCTGCGAGGACCAATTTGACGAGGCGCTGGACTACATGTTCGAGGTACTGGCCAAAGTTTCTGACAACTACGTAGTCGACCTCAATGTAAGTCACGCTTCAAATTCAGTCCTCCGTCCCACGGCTCAGCTTCCGCGGATCAACCTGCCGACCTTCAACGGATCTTTCGACCGCTGGGAAAGCTTCCGCGATCGTTTTAAATCGATGATTATCGATAATAGAACTTTATCAAATGTAGATCGGATGCATTATTTATGCTCGAGTTTATCGGGAGATGCAAGTAGCGCGCTCACCCACCTCGCGATCACCGACGCAAATTTTACTGTGGCATGGAAACTCATCTCGTCGCGTTATGAAAATAAACGTCGTTTAATTAACGGTAATTTGCAAACGTTATTTTCGTTGCCACTGATCGCGGCCGAAACCTTCAAAGACCTTCAGAATTTGCGCGACAAAACAAACACCTCGGTTCAAGCGCTCAAAAACCTCGATCTTCCCACCACACTTGGAGCGATATCCTCGTTTTTTTGATTTCGCAAAAACTCGATAAATCTTCCCGGAAAGCATGGGAATTACAGATGAGCGAAACGGTCGATTATCCCACCTATAACGAGTTGGATAAGTTTCTAGAATCGCGTATCCACGCTTTCGAGGCGATCTCGCCTTCGAAATCCGAGAAAACCACTGACGGTTCGCAAAAGTCGCCGAAATCGAAATCGATCGCTTCCCATTCGACAACAGTTGCAAACCTTGCGTGCCCGATGTGCAAATCCGCGCACCTATTATATCAATGTGCGTCCTTCTTAGCATATACTCCGTCGCAGCGATACGAATATGTAAAGAAAGAAAACCGTTGTATTAACTGCTTCGAGCGTAATCATTCGCTAAAGGATTGTAAAAACGTGCGGTCCTGTAAAACTTGTCATAAGCGACATCACACCCTACTACATTTCACGGACGATGCAAAATCGCCCAGCGCAGAATCCGTTCCTACCGTCGCATCAAAAGACAGCGACAACGATAACGAGATCGCGTCTCATTTAATTTCAAAGACGATAATGCCGAAGTGAACCGTACTTTTAGCAACCGCTCGAGTGCGTGTTTACTCACCACAAGGTCACATTGTTTACGCCCGTGCTCTGCTGGACCAAGGTTCCGTTGCGACTTTAATTTCCAGAAATATCGTTCAACGGTTGCGTCTCGCGAAAATAAAGCAAACTACACGTATTACCGGCATTGGAGACTCGCAATCGTTGTCGCATTCCGTCGCACGTATCTGCGTAACACCATCGTTTGGCGACAAACCTGCATACTCGACTACCGCGTACGTAATCCAATCGCCTTCAAAATACGCACCAAATCGCGCTCAATCGATGCTCCGATGGGCGCACATTTCTGACTTGACGTTGGCGGATAAGAATCCCATGAGCTCTGATCCTATCGATTTAATCATCGGAGCCGATTTGTACGGCATGCTCATTTTAGAAGGCGTCCGTAAAGGAGCCGATAACAAGCCCATCGCTCAGAACACGACACTCGGGTGGATAATTTCCGGACCGATTTCTTCCGCCCGATCCCTCCACCCTGATTCCGTTCATGCTAATCACGGAACAATCCTCGAAAGCCTTGATCTCGATCTTCGCAAATTTTGGGAGATCGAAGAAGTCCCTCACAAAAATCATTTAAGACCCGAAGAGCGACAATGCGAAGAACATTTTGCCGCCACTCACTCCCGCACGCTGGAGGGACGATACATCGTGCGGTTACCTTTCAAAACCGGTCCCCCGATAGACATTGGTGAATCCCGCGCTACCGCTTTGTCAAGTTTATACCGCGCCGAACGTCGACTCCTTCGAGAGCCAAATAAAGCCGCGTTATATCGCGAATTCCTCGAGGAATACGAGAAGCTCGGTCACATGACCAAGGTTAATGACACCGACGCACAATCGAGTCACTCTCAAATTTATTATATTCCGCACCACGCTGTTTTTCGCGAAAGCAGCGTTACCACGCAACTTCGGGTCGTGTTTAACGCTTCCTGCGTCACATCGAACGGCACCTCGCTGAACCATCACTTGTTAATCGGTCGCAAACTACAAAATAACCTGGTCGTAGTTATCCTGCTCTGGCGTCAACATCCGTACGTTTGTACTGCCGACATCGCCAAAATGTATCGGCAAATTCTCATCAACACTTGCGACGTGGACTACCAACGAATTCTATGGCACTCGTCGCCTTCCGAGCCAGTGGCGGAGTATCGGTTGCTCACCGTTACATACGGCACTGCTTCAGCCCCGTATCTTGCATTTCGCGTACTTCTACAGCTCGTCAAGGACTACGGAGCTGAGTTTCCGTAGGCCGTTATGGTATTACTTCGTCGAATCTACGTTGACGATTGTACGTTCGGAGCGGACAACCGGGAACTCGCGCTTCAAATTCGCGATCAACTAATTGCACTTCTAGAAAAGGTCGGTTTCCGGCTACGCAAGTGGGCAAGCAATTGTCCCGAGTTACTGTCCGACATTGATCCCTTCTGATCATGGCCTTGCGCGTGACAAGGACCTACACGTCGACGAGCCGTTGAAGATATTAGGCGTCGCGTGGAATCCAGAAAGCGATTCATTTCCGGGTCACGACTACACCGAATGCAGGGCAGACCAAACGGGCGGTTCTCTCCACCATCGCGAAACTGTTTGACCCGTTGGGGTGGGTAACTCCCGTTATCGTGGTCGCGAAAATATTCATGCAACGCCTCTGGTCATTGAAACACGATTGGGACGACGTGCTGCCGTGCGATCTCTTAGAACAATGGCGCGAATATCACAATCAATTGCCGCGTCTCAAACTCATCTCGATCCCTCGCTGGACAAATTACGATCCCAATATAGCTCATTGTGAATTTCACGGGTTCTTGGATGCGTCAACAAAGGCTTACGCCGCGGTCGTATATCTCCGTCTCGTACCGAGAGACGGCCCCGTTACCGTGTGCATTCTCGTCGCGAAATCGAAGGTCGCTCCAATCAAAACATTAAGCGTGCCACGACTAGAGCTCTGCGGCGCGGTGCTTTTAGCACGTTTAATGTCATTTGTTCTTTCGAATCTCGACATTCAAAATCTCCAACATCACTGTTGGACCGACTCAAGGATCGTGCTAGCGTGGCTTAAACAGCCTCCATCACGATGGAAGGTTTTCGTCCCGAATCAAGTCACCAAGACGCAATGTCTACTACCGGCAGCAATCTGGCATCATGTTCCGACGGCGGACAATTCCGCCGACTGCGCATCTCGCGGTTTGCGCCCTGGCGAGCTTGCCGATTGCACCCTGTGGTGGTCAGGGCCGTCCTGGCTAAAACAATCCCCTGAGCATTGGCCGACCTCATGCTCGTCTCCAACCGAATCTGAAATATCGAGCGAAAACCGCATTGTCATACATGCTTGCGTCGCACGTGTTGAACCATGGGATCTCGCGACTCGCTATTCTTCATGGTCTAAGCTGCTTACCGTGACGGCCTATATTATGCGATTCACAAGAATCCTTCGCTCTCGCCTCAATTCCACATCGGAAACCGGTGCTGAGGTAAATCAATCGCTCGCACTAGCTCCACGCGAAATTCAAACAGCCAAGATCTTTTGGCTCAAAACCATTCAAGGTGATCTGTTTCCACAAGAGACTGCGAGTCTCAAACAAAACAAACGCGTACCTAAATCAAGCTCACTTGTCGCGCTTAACCCGTATCTCGACACCGATGGTCTGATACGAGTCGGAGAGCGATTGCAAAAATCCGATCTTCCCGAGTCAGCCAAACATCCGATCGTCCTCGCGTCCCATCCTTTGTTATCTTGCATTATATCGCACGCTCACCATAACACCCTACACGGAGGCCCTCATATTACCCTCGCCCATCTCCGTACCGAGTTCTGGTTTTTGCGCGCAAGGGCAACCGTGTGTACGGGCGGTCTTATATCGATGCGTCAAATGCGCTCGCGAAAAGGCTATGGTGCCGGCGGAGCTCATGTGTAACTTGCCCGACGTCAGAGTCAATCGAGCTTCGCGCGCGTTTGAGCATACCGGAGTCGATTATGCAGGACCGATACTCGTGCGGTCTGCAAAGGGACGAGGTCATAAGGCTCACAAAGCCTACATCTCCTTATTCATCTGTATGACCACGAAAGCGATTCACTTAGAATTAGTAAGCGATTACAGCTCGGCGGCCTTCCTTGCGGCGTTTACCCGATTTGCCGCTCGGCGCGGACTTCCCCATAGCATGTACTCAGATAACAGTACGACATTTTAGGGCGCCGAACGAGAACTCGCCGCCGCTTGTAACGCCGCCGTGCGCGATCCAAATTTTCTTAATAAATTAGCAGGCGATCAAATAGCATGGCATTTCCTCCCTCCTGCGGCTCCACATTTCGGCGGATTATGGGAGGCCGGAGTACGTAGCGTCAAATACCACTTAAAGCGATGTATAGGATCTCACACGCTTACATGCGAGGAGATGATTACGCTATTATGCCGAGTCGAAGCGTGCTTAAATTCGCGACCGATCACATCCATTTCCGAGAGTCTCGACGACTACCGCGCCCTTACTCCCGGTCATTTTTTGATCGGCGCAAACCTTTTCGCAATCCCGGAGCCAAGCGTACTCGACATAACCGAGACTCGGCTTTCGCGTTGGCAATTAGTGCAACGAATTTCTGAAGGTTTTTGGAGGTCGTCGGTAGGCGATTATTTGCATACGCTCCAACAACGCCCGAAGTGGCGCGTTATCCAAAATCTGGCCACCGTCGGTCGGATCGTGCTAATGCGTAATCCGCTCGCCCCCCAGTCATTGGGAACTTGGACGCATTATTGCCTGTCATCTCGGGGAGGATGGTCTGACGCGCGTCGTCACCGTCAAAACCGCGCGCTCCGAATACAAGCGACCCATCGTCAAACTGTGTTTCTTGCCGATCGATATAAACACCGAAACAGAAGGAGAAGCGGTCAAGGCGGGCGGCTCGCGGCCGTAATGCGTTCCGTCTTTCGGTCAAAACCAACGTGTAAATATGTATAAAACGCAATTACATTTAAGATTTCGCTGTTTATTCAGATTTAAGATTTCGCTGTTTCCTTAGATTTAAGATTCCGCTGTTCCTTTAGATTTAAGTTTCTGTATCAACATATCAACGTATTCAACAACTTACTGTATTATATTTTACATTATGCGGCATATTACTGTATGTTAATTCTCGTTTCGAATATAAATATTTGAGGCGGGCGGTATGTTCGGGAATCGCGAGACTTCGCATCGACCCGCATTCCTCGCCGTGTTGTCGTTTCACGTGTTTACGCGCGAGACCTTGTCAGCGCCTGGAGTTCCCCCGAATTTCCGCGAAAGCCAGCTCCGTTTCTCGAAAATGATCGCGTTGTTTCTCGAACTATCTTCCCCCTCCTCGCGCGCTCTAGCGACCGCTCCGAAATTCAGCTTACATACCGCTCGCTCTCAGAAGCCTTTGTACCGTTGTCACAAGCAAATAAAATTCGTTACTGTATATACCGCACATCCGAAGATACGTCGTTTCTCTATCCAACCACTCCTAAGTACCTTGACTGCCGAGTCTTCTTACAAGGCTATACCAGCCAACCGCGCTCAACGAACGATACCCGATCGCGAGTGCACAGTAATGAAGACAAGTTCACAGAGAAATGTGATATCTTGCAAAATAACTATATATTCCTAAAATTTAGGATTGTTTATTTTTTGCAAGAAAAGAATTTCTTTTCTTATGGCAAAAAATATTTCCAAACAATTAGCAGCACTAAGCCAACGTACTGAACAATAAAGTGGGACATCTGTGTGAATAGTATTATGTTACTCGAGAAATTAAATTTTCGATGGACTAAGGGACTTCTGTCCACCTTTAATTATATTAATTATTCTTGTCACAGTCTCCATAGCTGTTGACAGTTTTACAACTTTGCCGCTTAGTGCTTCTTGATGGATTATGCAATGTACAAGGGGGATATTAATATTTCGCTGCTTTAATTGTCCGGCAAATCCTATCTTTAAACCGGTCATAGCCCTCGCGCCATCAGTTGCAATCGAAGAACATTTATTAAAATTGATGTCAAATTTTTTAAACGATTCTTTAACTGCTACAAAAATATCAAGACCCATCGTCGTGGTATGTAAAGGGACGAAATTTAAAAGCTCCTCAACACACGAGAAATCGTCTTGTACGATTCGAGTAAAAATACTCAGTTGGCTCGTGTGTCGAATATCGGTGCTCTCGTCAAGACATAATGGAAAATATGTACATGACGTCAGAAGGTTCTTTAATTTATAAAAAGTGAAAAATGTTCTTTAAGCGACGATTCTTTACCGCGTCTTATGAGGCTACATCTAATATGCAAATCGACGTTCCCGCTAGCTGTAAAAAGTTCCGAAAGTTGACCTAAATTTTCTTCATTTCTTGTTAATTTCTTTAATTATGCTTCAATTGGTTAAAGGGTCGTATACGTCATCAGTGGATTAAGCTTACAGGGGATACATTTCAAAATAAAACGCGTCAACAATCGTCCCTCACGGGTGACGTATAAAGCTATTGTAAACATATTTTTACGGTCCTGAGCCTCGAGCGACTCGTAGGCTGCGCGCGGGACGGCGAGGTAAGGGGAACAACGCTAGGCGGAGCCAGTTGAAAATTGGCCGAGAAGTGCATTTCTTGCCGAGGTCTGGTATATAATCATATTTGAGTACAAAATATGGGATATATTTTTTTATATATGACGCGATGTTACATGTCCTCGAGACGCGCTTGTCGTTCCCTCCACCAGTCGTGCATCTTGCAAACGTTTTCCATGGCGCAGCTCCTCTCGTGTCGTCCGCAGCGGAAGGCTTGAGTCGCGTCGAGAGTCTCCAGACGACCGATGCTCTCGAAATCGGTGTCCATCGATTCGATCGTCGCCTCGACGTCCCCGAGAATCTCCCTCAGCCATCTCTTCTTCTCCGAGCCTTTCACGTACACGATCGTTGAATCGTCTCGCTTCAGCCCGTCGTCTACGATGCGTCGGACGATCACCTTTCCGCGTTTATACTCCACGTCCCCGTCCTCCCATCTCAAGCCGTGATGATTCGTCGTCAGTTAGCACGCCCGCGACTTTTCCGCCCTTGTCAAAAGATCCCATTCTAACGGGGCGCAAAACACGTGATGACTCAGCTCTTTTCCACTCTTAAGCACCGCCACCTCCTTGACCGTGAATTTATCGCGGACGACGAACCCCTGCAGATCCACGAAGATCGGTGCGACGGACATGAATGGGGAAACGCGCGCTTTTTCTTGTTTCAACAATCCAACCCCGCTTCACAGACGTCCTTCCCGCGCGGCATTCGCGCGCGGTACGCGCTGCAATCCTTGATGAGCGGCGTTGGGCCGTCCACGTGCGATTGCGCCCACGGAGGGTTGTGATGCTCCAGACACGAACGATAGGTTCTCACCTCGGGGTCATACCTCAGGTGATTGGGCAATCTCTCCCACACTCGCTCGACGTAGTCCGGAAATTCGCGCAGCAGAACGATCTTCGGCACGTATTGCAGATGCGAGGCGGACAGATTGAGAATGTCGCGCCTGTCGATCAACAGGAGAAACATATCTTGCTCGTGAGATTCAGCGTCGGGAGCGTCAGCGACGGAGAGAGGATTGAAACAAGACTTAGCTCGGCCGCTCTCTGCCCGACTATTTATTCGTACCCTCTTTTCCGGTGCGTCTCTTATCGCCGATCGATCGTCGTGTAACTTGTCGTTTTATCTCTCGACGAATTTACCGCCTTATCTCTCGAACATTTTCGCTTATTGTTCTTCCTGTGTGCTTTCTACCGATAATTCCGTAGTCTAACTCGTCGTGTGGTTATCTAATTGACTCGTTTAACCACTTCCGTTTTACACGATTCTACACGATTTTGCGAACGATGTTGGTCAGCGGGTTGTACTCGACCACTCGATCGTGAATGATAAGACAGTAGGCTGTCGTGTTGGGAGCTACGTTGCGTTTGCAATGGAACTCTACACGAACGTCCACGGTGCCGCTCTTCGTCGACTCGGTCTAACGCGAGCAATCGATCACCGCGAACGGATTCCTCGCGAAGTCGCGCGGCGTTAGAAACGCGCCGTCGCGCTCGCATCCGTAGTACGATCTTCGAAATTTCACGTACATGTCGTACAGCACGGCGATTCTCTTCTTCTCGAAATCTAAGTTCATGTCGTCGTAGGGATAAAATTCCGAATTTAGATACAACTTCACGTCCGTGAGATTACCACTGTCGAACTCGGAGGCGCGTTTCATTGGATTGTTGTGCCTCTCGGTCTGTAGCGCGAAAATGACGTATCGCGGTTTCTCCAGCTGCGTCGCCGCTTTCACGGCCCACGAATGTTTGTTGGTGTTCGGCAGCAGGGGATACTCGTACAGATCCCACGAGCGAAACCCCATGCTCAGATATCGCCCGCTCTCCAGTGTTCGCAAAAAGGACGATTTATTCACGTCGTTCAGCATCACGTGCGGCATTCGCCACTGTATTTTCGACAGAACGATCCTAGGATCCTTGTTCGTCACGATGGAATTGGCGTCGCTTCGCGAACGTATGAGAACGAGCTCGTGTCACGCGTTTATCACCACGCGTTTGTAATCCTCGCAGAAAGCCAGAAGCGTGTTGAGGGGCACGCAAAAGTTGAAATCGCCGAACCTGATCTCGGAATCGTCGCTGCTCCATCCCGCGTTCCACAGTCTCTTGCTCCTCTCGGCGGTCAGCGACGCGAGACTCTTGATCGTGCTGGTCACTCCGACGTTTCTGTTTCTGTCGATCTCCACGCCGTTGAGCTCGTACCTGATCTCGTCGAACATAAACGCCACGCAATTGTTGTCCAGACTCGTGTCGTTTTCTGGGAGATCGTCGGTGAGCTCCCTCGACGTAGAGAAAACTCTCGCAGGGTAGCGTGTACAGATCTTGCTGCTGTATCGGTATTCGTATCTCGTCGCTGTGCCCGAGCGAGGTGTTGGCGTACAGATTGTACGTGTGAGTCTCGATCTTGACGATGCGATCGTCGATGATCGGCTCACCCCCGATACTCAGAATGTCGGCCATGGCCGTTTCTCACGGCAAAACCCAGAGATCGCAGAAAAGCGACGTTCTCGGCGCTCAGTCCGTTCTTCCTCCCTCTTGCTCCGCGCGCTCCTCTCGCGGGTGCGACGACGGATGCGCTCTTCCGGTCTCTCACCGACGACTCGTTCAGATCGAGCATTTCTCACTCGCGCACATGTCACTCAGTGTCTCCTGCGCCGCACGTGCAACCGAACCGTTATTTCCTCCCCGCGAAAATCGACCAATCGACCGATCTGATCCACGACGCGCACCGTTATATCGGTGTTGCTCCGCGCGATGACCGGGAGATAAATGATCTGCGTCGGAGTCTCCGACAGCTTATATCCCGGCGGAACGTTCGGCGCGAATTCGTGCACGGTGTGCACCGGTACACCGTCGCTGTAAGCTGCCGCGGTAACGTTGCACTCCACGCGAATGACGTTCACGCGCATGATGTTCACCGGTCTGTCGGACGCGTACCATTTTTTCGGTTCTAGCGCGCGAAGCGCTGAGAAACCCAGCAGAGAGCCAATGTTGTTCGGTTTGGCGAAATTGACTCTGTAGGCGCACTTGATCTCGCTTCTCATGGTATTCTCGTTAGCCCGGAGAATTATCGAGCGTTCGCCCTCTTTGTCGTCGTCATCGTCGTCGACGTATATGTAATCGTCCTCAACTTGCTCGGAGCTGCCGCGTCTGCGAAGTATAGCCGATCGCAGATATCGCTCTATAGCGCGCAGTTCGTAAGATCCCTTGGGAATAACGATCGCGAGATCCTCGGTGTCGAAGTAAAACATATTGTTAGTAGAGTCGATGTTCGGTATCGTGTTGTACGTCTCGAAATTCGCGAGACTTATCTCGTATTCGCCGTCGTTCAGATCCAGGGCGGGAAAGTAGCTCGAGGTGAAAACGCTGGTCTTCCCGGTCAACGTGAGAGTCAGCGACATGACCGGGGCGACTCAAAGACGCTTCCAATCGATCTCTCGCAGAAATCGCAGACACAACTGACCGCAGATACTCTGATTGAACCTCTGATACGACCGACGATTGTACGCGACGCTCGCGTCGCGTCCGAGATATCGCTCGAGTTCCACCGGAGATCGAAGATTTCCGAAAACGTCGAAGTAGATCGCGCTGTTTCCCTTCTTCGCGTAGGCGACCCAGTGCGTACCCGGACCCACCGCGTCGTCGAGATTCACGATTCCGCTCTCGTTGCGGCGCGCTCTCGTCGGTAACGCGTCGCGCATGAACACGCCCCTGAAATGAGGTATTCGCGAGCGGCGCGCGATCCGATTCAACTGCTCGTCCGTCGTGGCACCGGACGCAGACAGATCGGGCGTCACTGGCGTCTCTTTCCGCGAGATTTTTTTTTACTTCTTCTCGCTCTTCTTGTCGTCGCGCCGCTACCGCGTTTGTACGGCGCAAGATACAACCCGCGACCCTCCATCGCGCGATTGTGACGCGCCAGCTCCTCGAGCTGACGTCTCGCCAGGCGGCCTTGCCGTCGTTCACGGCCTTGGCCACGACGGCCGCTCCACCGATCAAAAATCTGAGCGCCCCCAACATCGGTAGAAGGGGCAAGAAACCCCCACGTTTCGCCGCCGGAAGAACTCTCTTCCTCGTCGTCGTCGTTCTTCTCCTCTTCCTCATACCCATACCTAGCTTCGTCTTTGCTCTCATAGCAGCCCATACGGCGGTCGCGGCGGCTCTCTCGCCGAGGGTCGCGTCGCTCGCCGAAACACGCTCGCGCGTTCTCTCAGCGAGCGCTCGATCGGCGACGTGTCGATCGGCGAGGTCGCTGTTTCGAGAGTAAGCGATGTCCTGCTCGCGACACGCCGCGTCCAATGGATTGACGCCTCGATCGCCGCGCGCTGGTCGTTTCGCGAGACGAGTATTGGGTCCGCAGAACTGATAGCCGGGAATGTGCAGCTCGAAGGGGAACGCGTTTATCGCACTGTTCAACAGTCCGCCGCCAACGCTCCGCGTCGCGTACGACATTCGTCGCGCGATCGCAGGACGACCTCGCACTTGTCCGTCAGTAAGAGAGACATCGCGATCACTGCGCGAACGATCGGTCGTTCGCGCGTATAAACAAAACGAACGCGCACGCGCGCGATACGCGACAGATGCCATTTGTGAGACAATCGACGACGATAGGCGTGCCTAATCTCGATCGCAAAACGCGACTGGGGTCAGGTCTAGCGGTCAGAGAGACGCGCCGACACGGCCTTTGCTGCCGAACACGATACGTTGCGTCATCTGTGGCCCCTCCAACTGCGGTAAGATGAACGTCCTGATAAGTCTGTTGGAAAGCCCGAACGGCCTGCGTTTCGAAAATGTATACGTGTACTCGAAATCTCTGCATCAACCGAAGTATCGATACCTCGAGAGACTGCTCGAATCGATGGACGAGATCGGTTATCACGCGTTCTCCAACAATCGGAACGTCGTGCCGCCGAGCGAGGCGCTCCCCGATTCGATATTCGTCTTCGACGACGTGGCCTGCGACAGGCAAGATGCGATCAGGGAGTACTTCGCGATGGCTCGACACTCAAACATCGATTGTTTCTATCTCTGTCAGACGTACGCTAAGATACCAAAGCACCTGATACGCGACAACGCTCACATGCTGATTCTCTACAGACACGACGGCACCAATCTGAAGCACGTGTACGACGATCACGTGAACCCCGATATGCCGTTCGAGGATTTCTGCGCGCTGTGTCGCGAGTGTTGGCGACGCAGGCACGGCTTCGCGGTGATAGACAAGGACAGCGCGCTGCAAAACGGCAGATACAGACGAGGATTCAACGACTTCGCCGTGCTGTAGATTGATCAGTCGGGAACGATGAGCGGCGCGGAGATAACCTCGAAGGACGCCGTCGAGCAGGAGAGAACCGCGAGAGAGATCGCCAAGACGCGCACCTCGACTCGCAAAAAATACAGAACGTTGAAAACCGGCAAGATCGAGAGCGAGATCGCTCTCGAGAGGCAGTTCAAGCCGACCGTCGATCCGCTGAAGCAGATCGCCGAACGCGGAGGTGAGCCCGAGGACGACGGCGTCGTCGTTAAGAAGAAGCGCGAGAAGAGCGACGACGATGGATAAATTGCGCGGGAAACGAAGCTCAAGAAGAAAAAATCGAGCGCCGCGTCGGACATGCTCGCGATTAGCTCCACTCCTCTGGAACCGCGGGGGTTGTCGAGCGTCGCGTCGGACGCGCTCGCGATTCGATCCAGCACGCCTCTGGAACCGCGGAGGTTGTCGCTGAGAGAGGAAGACGTCTTTCAGTCGCCGCAGCCTTCTCTCGAAACGTACATCAGAGAGGCTCTGCAAACGCCGGAGGGTCGCGAGAATCTGCGGAGGAGTCAATTGGGACCCTTGGGAAAGAAATACCTGGACGCTCTTTTCTTCGGCGCGGACACGATCGATCACGTTTACGGCGTGTACGTCGCGAACGACGGCCCGATGCTCGGCAACAAACGGTTCGAGATGCTAGCGGACGATTCCGAGATCGTGGACGGGGTGACGGACAAGGGCACGCCCGGCTTGATCTTCAAGAGACTCCCCGATGACGCGATCTACACCAAGGATGACCTGCACAAATATAGAAGTCTACTGTTGGCGACGAACGCTCATAAACGCGGTTACAAAGCCGAGAATCCTATCAAGGGTAGCAAGGGGTACAAATACAAGAATATCATCTATCCGCTCCTGTCTCGCGAGAGACTCGGCAGCGCTAGAAAAGGCGCCGGCGTGACCAACCTACCGTCGACCATGAGACTGAATCGCAATAAGATAGATTACGTTCACTGGGACGACCCAAACGAACTTGTAGATCGTCTTCGACTGCTCGACGCCTCTCGTCGAGCCGGCAACGACGCGCACGACAACGAGATTCTGTCGATAATCGAGGAACTTCGAGAGGCCGGGCTGATTATAAATTAAACCGTCGCGACAATCTCGACGGCAGTGCGACGATGTCGGTGAACAAGTTCGGAATGTCTCTGGAGAGACGCGGCGACGACGGAGGACCCGCGACGGGGAGATTGCGATCCTCGATCGAATCCTTGCGAAGCTACGTGCGCGACAGTGCGCTCTGTTCGGAGAAGGACTCCTTCGACGCGAAGAAGCGCAAGATACGACACGTGGGCGCGCCGGAGTGGGACGCCGACGCGACCAACAAGAGCTACGTCGAGCGCGGGCTCGGGGATCTGAGACGCGAGATGGAGGCGTTTCGCGAGAGAACGAACGGGGCGCTGTCGGCGACGAGAGAGGAGGTGGACGTTTTGAACCGTCTCGGGAGCAAGGTGGACAATCTGAAGAACAACCTCGAGCGCGCGATCGTGAGTGTCAGAGAGGACAACGAGAGAACGAACCTGACGGCGAAAAAAGAGACGGACGGTTTGACAGCGGCGATAAAAAAGAGGCGGACGATTTGATCGGTCTCAGGAGCAAGGTGAACAGTTTGAAGAACAGCGTCGAGCACGAGTTCAGTAATTTGAGACGCGAGATCGGGAGAACGGACTCGGCGGTAAAGAACAAGGCGCACTCATTGTCGGTGGCGAAAAAGGAGGCGAGCAAGACGAGCAGCGACGTGAACGGACTCAGGGTCGCGTTGAGCGATCTCGCGAGCTCTTCCAAGACAACCGAGACGAGGCTGGACAAAGAGTTGCGGCGATTGGAGGAGAAAACGGCCACCAAGGAGTCGCTCGAGAGAGAGATAGCGGCGCTGAGAGCGGAGGTTCGCGGGAACAGGGGCGCGCACGCCGGCGCGGAAGAGGAAAAGGTGAACATACTGGAGCTCAACCGTCTCTTGAAAAACAAGAGCTACCCGTGAGAGACGCGCGCGACGATGAGCGCCGAGAAGCGATGACTCGCGCGGGAGCTGCACACACCAGCGCGAAGAAATTTTCCGCGGCGTCGCGTCGTAGTGCGCGGTTACGACGATCTGTGGCAGGCCGACGTGGTCGAGATGCGTCCGTACGCGCGACACAACAAGGGTCAAAACTACATTCTAACGGTTATCGATGTGCTGAGCAAGTACACGTGGGCCTTGCCGCTCAAGAGCAAGAGCGGGAGCGAGGTGGCCGCGGCCCTGTCGAGGATATTTCGCGAGGACGCGCAATCTCCGAGGAACCTGCAGACGGACGAGGGAAAGGAGTTCTACAACGCCGACGTGCGAGAGATCACGAGGAAGCGCGACATAAATCACTACTCGACGTACTCGGTGATGAAGGCGTCGGTGGTGGAGAGATTCAATCGCACGCTCAAGAACGACATGTGGAGGCTCTTCACGCTCAACGGATCGTACGCGTGGCTCGACGCGCTGCCGAGTCTGCTGTCGGATTACAACCGTCGCAGGCACCGAACGATCGGGATGCGGCCGGCGGACGTGACGCCCGCTGTCGCCGAGTGACTTTTGTCCACGGTGTACGGTCGCGTGAAGATCGCCGCTCCGGGCAGATTCAAGGTCGACGACCCGGTACGCGTCAGCAAGTTCAAGACGGTGTTCGAGAAGGGCTACACCCCGAACTGGTCCACCGAGGTCTTTCGCTTCGCCAAGGTGCAGCGGACCAATCCTGTGACGTATCTGCTGAAGGACTACCGCGGGGAGCCCGTGGCCGGAGGATTCTACGAGCACGAGCTTCAGCGCGCGTCTAACCCCGACGTTTATTTCGTGAAGAAGGTGCTGCGCAGACGAGGCGACGAGGTGTTTGTGAAGTGGCTGGGAATGGACAGTTCGCACATCTCTTGGATAAATAAGGCGGCTGTGTTGTAAAATATATCAAATTAGGCAGCTGTGTTGTAAAATATATTTATGTTTTATTTGTAAATAAAGCGTACATACGATATCTATTTTTTATCTCGTAAGCTTCCTTCCTAGCGACGGTATATTTATTCGTAAATAAAGCGTACACGCGATACCTCTCTTTATCTCGCGAGCTTCCTTTCCGGCGACGGTATATCTCGAAACGCGAAAGAAAAAGTTTGCGCGCGTCAACGAGAGAATTCACGACAACGGGAACCTCGCGTCGAGGCGCGAAAATTTTGCGCGCGGCAACGGGGAACCTGCCTAGATTCGTCGAAAATTCGTCGGAGGCATCCGAATCGCCGGATTCTTTCGCCAGAGAGAATGAGGAAAACGCAGAAAACCGTTTTTCGACACCGAACAAAAAAATACGCGCATCCGTGCAATCGTCGCCTCTCGTCGATCCTCTCGAGGCTATCGCCGATCTCGTTTCGCGCATACGCAAAACCTACTCAGCCAATCTTTCGATCCGCCGATGAACCAACCGCGTGTCGCGCTCGCGAAAAAGTTTGTTGCCTTTCGGGCGAATAAAAGTCATGCGTACGTTGTCCGTTGCCCGATCCTCCAAAATTCAATCTCGGTACGCACCGCGCGACATGCATGTTTTTCGCGGCAATCTGGAGTTGGGAAGTAGAGATACAAAACATTTCATATAGGACGCGATACGTCGCCGACGAAACGGAAGCTAGAACAAAAGGTCGGAACGGAAAACCGCGACGAGCAATCGCGCTACACTCGAATCTGTTTCGCATGATTCTTCGGCTAGATATTTTGAACGAGTGTTACGGACGTGTTTTCCCAAGCGGTCGGGTTAGATTCGAATCGCCCACGACGACTAACTCGCTCGAACGGCGATAAACTTTTTCTCGCGAGTTATCCGGTTTCGACGTGTTTAAACGTCTATAACACTCGTTCAAAATACTTAGTTGAAGAATCCCCGCGAGAAAAATTCGAGTGTAACGCGATGGCGCACGTGGAGGTTTTTCGTTTTAATTTTCCGATCCAGCTCCTACTGGCGACGCGTCGTGTCCTATACAAGATATATATATATATATAGCTATTTCCTAACTCTGCAGATTGCTGCAAAAAATATACGCGTCGCACAGTCCATATCAAAAGTGAACGTTGGTTAGACCGAACAACGGACAACGTACATCGGACTTTAACTCACCCCAAAGGCAATGAACTTTTTGGCGAACGCGAAACACGGTTGCTTTATCGGCGGATAGAACGATCGGTCGAGTGGAGTCTGCGTATGCGCGAAAACAGACTCAACAATAGCCTCGAAAAAATTGAAGAGAGGCGGCGATAAGTCGGACGCGCGTATTTTTTCGACCACATTAAATACGGTTTTCCGCGTCGTCCCCACCCTCGCTGGCAAAAAAGTTCATTCGATTCGGACCTCTCCAACGATCTCCCGCGAAACGAGACAAGTTTCCCCGTTGACGCGAGCGAACCTTTTCGCGTTTTAAGATATACGAACAACGCCGCGGAGAATCGCCGAACGAGCGGTCGCTCTTGCGAGTCGCCGAACAGACTCGGCGATTCTCTATAGCATTATTCGTATATCCACCTTCAAGGACCCCCGTAAAATTACGATAATAACAATAATAATTACAATAATAATAACAATAATAATAATGATAATTATAATAATAAATTCTTCACGCCTCCTTCTTGCGCGGTATCCCGTAATGTCCCCACGGAAGAGTGTCGAACGAGCCGGGAACAACGTATCGCTTGTCGTCGTGAGGGCTGAGCGCGAGCTTCAGCTCGGACACGGTGCGCACCTGGTGCAATCTCGAGCGGATGCACGACTGGCGCCTCGACTGCTCCATCTGGTCGTTGAGACACCGCATGTAGTCCTCGAACGCTATCGTTCTCGCGACCACGTTCCTCTTGACGCCCTTCACCTTCTTCGTGTCGCTCCTCCCCGCTACTCTCGTGGCGTACATCTTTGACCTGAGCCCCACGAACTCGGTCATGACGGCGCCGTCGTTCTCGTCCTTCATGAGGCCCGGTATCTTCTCGTTCGCGAGCGGCATGCCGTACGCGTTGGTCTCGGGGTAACCGCTCGTGTCGAACCTGGCGATGTCGCGCTTCATATTCTCGTACGCGTCGTCGCACTCGAGGAGGTACACAAGACTGTCGGTATCCGTGTACATTATCTTGCATCTCCCGCCGTGCAACGGCACCATGTATTCGTAGTGAAAATCGTACACGCGCGTCTTCGATATCTCGAGAACGCACATCCCGACGTAGATCGGCTTACAGAGCTTCACCTCGAGCCTGCGCAGCTCGACGGCGACGAGATCCTCCGCGAAGACGCTTCGGCTGTGAAAGTTTGGTTTCGCGATCAGAGCCTCCGCGCCGTATCTCCCGTCCCAGCGCGTCACGAAGCGCACGTCAACGTGATCTCGCACGTTCTCCATGGTCTTACCAAAGACCGCGTTGTTCATCAACTTGTAGAGATTCCTCTCGAAGTCGTTGCTCGCGCGAGTTCTGAATCCCGTGTTGAGCTCGATGTACCCGCGAAGCCACGCGGATTGCGCGAACCGCAGAACGCGGTGAATCCTCGTGACGAGCAATCCGTGTCGCGCGCATTGCTGCAGATTACGGTAGTGCAACACGTAACCTGACTTGTCGAGCAGCGTGGCGAGGAGCTTATCGCACCGTTTTCCGGGAGGCTTATCGCGCGTCGGGCAGAACGGAAGGTCCCTGTGAGCGTCGTGGAGCTCTCGCGGATACGCAAAGTCGACTTCAAGGATGTAGCCGATAGCGGAGTCTGACGTCACGGAAGTCACGTCGAAGCTCTCCGGGTCGTCGACCCACTGAAACTCCGCGCGCGGCAACGGCTCGCGGATCACCCAGCCGTACAGATTGTTCACGTCGAATTACATGAGGTACGTTGACGGTCGTGACGGGTCGTGCGACGGCGCGTACCTGTTGTTCGCCAGCGCGTACCTGTTCGAACATTGGCTGAGACCGCCGCGCACGCCGCGCTCCACGAACAACGCCATATCGATGTCGGTCAGCAATTCCAATCGCACGCCGGTGTATCTCAGCACAGCGTCCCACGCGTATTCCGGCAGAATGTAATAATGCGCCGGATCCAACCCGTAACTCTTGATACAGGTGTCGCGAAAATTTTCAAACACGTCCGCCAGAAAAAGCACGTCTCTTCAGGTACAGATCGCTGTACTCGCCGAGACTCTCGACGCGGAAACGACGCCAGACGTTGCGCGCGCGCTTGTAATCGCTATCGGTCGCGGTCTCGCCGGTCAACGAACTGTAGAAGGCCTCTCGCGACGTTAACTCCGTCTCCAGCAGCTTGTCGAGACTGTCGACGTACTCGTACGGAAACACGCCTTTGCGCGTGAGCAAGTCGAAATCCTCGTCGAGCCCCGAAAACTCCGACCGCGCGATTCGCATCTTGCTCTTGTCGAGATACGACGCCAGTCTCTCGAGACTCTCGCCGAGAAATCTGAACAAGTCCACGAATCGCAGCTTCGCGCAGTTTCTCCATCCGTCGCCCGACGCGTCCTTCACGTTCTTTGTGAACGATATGTACGTCTCCTTGGTGATCGGCAGCAGATCTATTCTACCCTCGAAGCCATTGGCCAGATCTCTGATGATGAAGTGAGCGTCGCAACCCGACAGATTGTGAAAAAACACGGGAATGACGTACGAATCTCTGGGTGTTTACGACAACTAATCGGATCTCTGATCGGACTGATCAGTGGCACTCAACCGCTAGACTTTCTAAATTTCCCTAGACTAATCCGGATCAATGATCCCTGTCTCACAGCTCACAGCATTGATCCCATGGTGGAAGAAAGCTTGACGGAAAAAGAAGCACATTATAATTTTATTGAAAGGTAATTCCAGGTAATTTTCTTTATTTTTCATAAATAATTGTACGAAATATAAAATAAAGTTAGTAATAATAATTGTAAATGTATTTATTGTAATATTTTTTGTCCAAACATTGGATTCCTTTTCGTAAAATTAATCTATTCCAAAGTTTGAGGTTATATTGGAAAAGTATAAAATTAATAAAAAATATTTTATTGTTAGATAAAAATTGGCTTAAAAATAAAAATATTTTATTGTCTTTAATTGTTAATTGTTATATCAAGTTAATTTTTATATTAAGTAAATAAGCTATATTAAGCAATATTAATTAACATGTTTGGAAGTATTTTTAATTAAAACAAATAATCTTGAAAGTAAAAAAAAGTTGTATATATGTGGCAGTTAATAATAATAGTTATATTTTACGTACTATTTTTATTTATCTTATATTTATTAATTTTTAAAAAGAGATTATCAATTGAATATACATAATATATAAAGGTTTTATTTGTTAAAATATTATTTTAATTCTTTCTTTGGATGAAAGAGTAATAAGTAATATAAAAATATATACTTTTTTAAATAATTTCCAATTATATGAAATTCGATATTTATATTGTGTGTAATAAATTATAAATGTAGATAAAAATATGCAATCTGTAATTATTCATGTTACAATATGAAAATAAGAATTGATTTATATCTGCAGAAAATAAAAAATGGATATGTTTTTAATATGGGATATTATTTTTAATAACGATGAGGAGAATAATGAGGACAATAATGATTGGGAGATAGCACACCTAAAAGAACATCTAAAAATCAATAATTTCTTTGAAAATGTTCTTTTTTATTCTTTAACAGGTAATAATAAAATTGTATGCGTTATTAATTTTTGTGTACTTTATATTTATAATAATATTGCGATATTATTTTATTATAGATTTTAAATCACATTTTCGTGTTCAAAGAAATACTTTTGAGCAGTTGATACAAACTTTTGGATTAGCTCTATTGGACAATGATGATTCTCCTAAATTACCACCAGCTAAGCAACTTGCTATTGCCTTATGGATTTTTGGCAATCAAGAAGTTTATAGGTTAGTATTTAAAAGATTAAACTATAATGCCCGTTTCTACCAACGTCGATTTTAACTTTAACCTTAGATTAACTCACTCTTTGTCTCTTTCTAACTGTCACCATTAGAAAGAGACGAAGAGTGAGTTAACCTAAGGTTAAAGTTAACCGACGTTGGTAGAAACGGGCATGAGACTGTTCAGTTTAAAGTCATATATACTATTCAAGTAAGAATTATCTAATTTTTGAAAATTATTATCTCTGATTTGTACAAGGAATAAAAAATATTTTGAGTTGTAATACTTTTCTTAAGGGAATTATACGATATACATATAGAAAAGTTTATGAATAATAGTTTTATTTTTTATGCATATTTTTTTTAAGTTCTTGTTGCTGCATTGAAAATGTTTTCTTATTTCAGATCCGTTGCAGATTTCTAATATAACCTCAAACTTTGGAATAGATTAATTTTACGAAAAGGAATCTAATGTTTAGACAAAAAATATTACAATAAATACATTTACAATTATTATTACTAACTTTATTTTATATTTCGTACAATTATTTATGAAAAATAAAGAGGATTACCTGGAATTACCTTTCAATAAAATTATAATGTGCTTCTTTTTCCGTCAAGCTTTCTTCCACCATGGGATCAATGCTGTGAGACAGGGATCATTAATCCGGATTAGTCTAGGGAAATTTAGAAAGTCTAGCGGTTGAGTGCCACTGATCAGTCCGATCAGAGATCCGATTAGGTGTCGTAAACACCCCTGTAATTCAAGTTGCAGCGCGGATGCGCAGGACCTCTGTAACGCCCGGTGAGATGACTGTGATCGCGCGCGCGCTGATCCTCCGGTCCGAACGGTCTCTCGCACACGTGGCAACGCGGCGCGCTCCAAAAATCGCGCAATTCTTCCGGAGTCAATTCCGCCATGGCCACGTTGGTGGAGAGAAACGTCTTCGCTCGACGCGCGATATCGTTGAGCTCGCCGACGAACCACGACAGACAGTCCTCGCCGCGACGAGATCTGTACGCGGACGCGATCTCCTCGTGCGCGGAGCGCAGATAGTATCCCACGCTGAAGGCTCTGTGACGCTGATAGACGTAGCTGTTAACGTTAGCCGCGTCTATCTCTCCTTCTTTTTCCAGCACGCATTCGAGATCGGCGTACACCGCGAAGGGAAGTCGCTCCTTTCTGTTGTGGTTGCGAAAGAAGAGCCACTTGTCGTCGTCGCTCGGGAGAACGATGGCGCAATCGTTCATCCTTCCGCAGTCGACGCTGTGAGCGACCAGTTTCTCGCTCGTGTAAAAGTAGTGCAGACATCTGCAAAAAGAAACGCTCGCGTGAACACCCCGCGTTCCTCCGCGCGATTATCGCGCGATACCTACCGATTGCACACGTGCTTCCTCCTATGGGCCCTGTTCAACTGACATACCACCAATCGCGACAGATTCCTTATGCACGCGAAATGACCAATGTTCGCGCGGTTGCGCGAATTCGGCAGATACAGCAGATTGACGTGTCTGTCCCTCTAGTCGTCGGTGAGCCGCAGAGGAACGATCACGTTGCCCTTCCGCCCTTCCTCTCTTTCGCTGAAGACGTTGACGGACACGTCGTTGAGTCGCTCAAACCTCGAGATCTGTCTGTCTCAGGGTCACGGGAAACTCGATCCCGTCGAGATTCAGTTTCGTCGAATAGTGGGGATACGCGGAAGGTCGGTTCACGTAACTCTTAACTGGGTACAGAGAGGCGACCACGGCCCGTGCGAAACACGCGTTGTCGTTGGAGCGTACGTTGACCACCGCGTGTTTCCCTCTCACGCGTCGCGGTATCTCCATCCAACATCCCACGCGCATGGGATTGCACTTGTTCACGTTCACCATCAGATTCAACACGCGCGACAACGCCCAACCGCTGTCCCGCTCCTGAAACTCGTCCAGATCGGCTAGAGTCTTGTCGATCACGTATCTGTCGTACCACTCTCGCAGATCTGACGCGAGAAAGAGCTGACGATTCCTCGTGGCGACGCTCTTGACGACGGTTCGGCCGCCCGCGACGAACTCGCCGTTGAAAACGGTGTTGACCTTCAGGCACACGTGTCTCTCGAGATTGACGCGCACCCGATCGAGCACGGTGTCTCTCGCGTCCTCGAGAAATCGCCGAGGTTCCAGATAACTCGAGTTTATCACCGCGCCTGTCAGCACGCGACTCTCGAAAGCCGTTTCGATCTCCGCCCACGAGAACACTCGCGTCGCCGTGACCGGCACCCACGCGCGCGAAACGCCGTCACAGGGCGTCTCTCGCGTCTTCCAGAAGAGCGATTCGCGTGGCCAGAGAGGTCACGGTTCCGGTGGGCCTTGGCTCTCGCCTGTCTCGGCACCTCTCGCGCAGAGACTCGAGACGCTCGTCGCACCGTCGTTCCCACGCGCGATACGCGTCCGACGAGTCGACGCTTCTCGCGCGTTCGACGAGATCGCGATCGTCCTCCGTCATGCCTGTCTCGTCAGGCGTCTAAGCTCGGTGGTCAACCACACGGTCCAACCCCGACTGTCCACGGGTACGTCTAATCTGATTCTTCGACGAATCTCCCCGCGACTCTCGACGATCGTCGCAACGCCCGTCTCGCTCCTTCTCGAGGGTCTCGGAATTTTACTCTCGCAGACCCACGCTCTGTTGCTGCAGGCTAGCATCGTCTCTATCCACAATTCCTCTCGGGGACACCGAAAACCGATCTCTCTCCTTAGAACGTACGTCGTTGGATTCCATCGAGCGTTCTCTCGTTCGGCGACCGCTCGAAAACAAAAGATCTCCGCCGGTGGAGTGGAACGGAGGAGAGAGTCGTCGCTGGAGTCGCTGTCCGGTATTATTTCCTTGCAATAGATATCGTCGATCGCCTCGCCATGGCTGAACGCGATAAAAATTAGTCGGTTAGTCGATGTAATTTCCACGTTGGACAGTTTTTCATCGCGAAGAAAATATTACCTCGTCCGAGCAGAGCGAAGACCGTCGTCTATCGAACCGCGAACCGTCGCGCGTCTCGAGCGAGTCATTCGAGCGTCGAGACACCCCGCATTTATACGCGAGAGATCTGCCCCGGAAACTCCAAGGGAGAGACGCGCGCTAAAAAACACCGTTATCGCACGATAAAACGAGAGGGCATCTTCAAACTTCCGCTGGAGAAGGATGCGCCGTTATCGCCCCGATAAAACCCGACTCGAGAACGCTCCGTTATCGCTCCGACCGCATCCGTCGTCCTCGCGCACCCCCGGCGTCCACGCGCGCCGGGGGCGACCGCACCCCCGTCCCCGAGAGTCGCGAGCCATCGCGCCACTGCTCGCGCCTCGCGAGGAGAGTCCGCGGCGGCGACCTCTGCGCCCGCCGCCCCGCGAGGGATGAAATCTCGCCCCGGGGAAAAAAACGGTGGCGACCTCTGCGCCCGCCGCCCCGCGAGAGAGATGAAATCTCGCCCCGGGGAAAAAATCTCACCGCGCCGCCCCTGACCGAGGCCCGGGGGAAAATCTCGACGATCCGCCCCTGGACGCGGGGAGGTCCGCTGCGGTAAGGGGAAAGAAATTTTTCCCTCGTCGCCCACCTGCCTCTCGCCCACCTTTCACGGCAATCCCCATGACTCGCTGCGGCCCGTCCCGACCCCCCGAACGGAGCTCCCGTCACTTTAAACTATTGGCTGTACACCTACTCCGGTGACGTCACCATCGAGAAACGACATCCGACATGGGTGGCAAGAGGTTCTGACCCGTATGCAGAAAATTATTTAACGAGCCGAGTGCGATGCGCGAGGAACCGTTGTAGACGACGTGGATCTTCGAGTCGGGGCCCGCTTCCCTGATTATGCCGTGGTGCGGCAGGAAGCACACTCGGGCGGGATCAGCGGATACCCCGGAGTACGGCGACATGTGCCCGAGAGCGAGGTACTCAGATATGAAGGCACGGTACTTGACGCCGAACGAAGGGTCACGTTCGAAGCGTCGCCTCATGGTGTCGAGCATGCGGGAGGCGGCGCGATGCGTGGCTGAATGGTCCGGCAGCTCAGACCGGATCGGCAAACGGACCTGGAAGTGGCCGCAAGGAAGGCGTTGATGGGTCCGGACGAAGTGGTCTTCACACTTCTGTTCGGCGGGGGTGAGTGGCAAGGCAGCACGAGGTGGCTCCTCCCACTTCCAGAAACGGCGCATCACAGCGGTCAGATCTTCGATCGCGGAGCACTGGAGTGACGACACGGCGGATACTTGATGACCGATTCCTACCGCGCCCATGAGCAGCCATCCGAGACGCGTTAGCTGCGCGATCGGCTCCGAGGATCCTCCGCGGCGAAGATCCGGCAGGACGAGACACGCGTAGGCTTCCGCCAAAAGAAGTTCAACGGGGTCCTGAGCCAATAACTCGGGGTCAGCCAAGGCGAGACCGTCGATGTGCGGCCACGAGCGAACGGAGCTTTCGACGTCCCCGCTGTACAGCGTCAGACGCGACAACACCAGGGCGGAAACGGTCAATGTGCACTGTCCGTTACGCGACGAGAGGGTGACCGCGACACGTCCCCTCGAGAAGCCCGTTTGGAGTCCGCCTACTCCGTAGATAGCGACGGACGACGGCGTGCGCGGCAGCCGCAGGCGTTGAACGAGAGGCTCGGCGATCAGCGAGGTCTCGGATCCCGGATCGATCAAGGCGCGAACGTAATGGCGGACCCCGTGGCGATCTGTCACAGCAACACGCGCGGTCGCGAGTAGTACGGGCGCGCACTCTGCGGGTGGACGCTTTGCGACATGGACTGTCGGCGTCGAACTAGGCACGGGAGTGGGCAACGCTGGTGAAGCAACCGTCGCGATGTGAGCGGGCAACGCGTCATGCAGCGACGTATGGTGACGACCCGAACACCTGGCGCAAGTCTTTGTGGAATTGCACTTACCAATTAGATGACGACTAAAGCAGTTCCAGTACCGTTGGTGAGTAGTAGCTAACTCTCGTTTCTCCTGGGCCGTCTTCCGTCGATATTGGTCGCAGAAAGCAATAAAATGCTCTCTTTTGCAGTTTGGACAGCTGTGACTGGAGTCCGTCCCTGAGTCGTCGCGTGATTGGCACGGGCGGAGCGATTCTTCTCTCCAGACTTCCCCGACGTCGACTCGCCTCTGGACGCACGAAGAGCCTCCTGCGTCATCATTTGCTCCTGCAGGAAGTTGCGGAGATCCTCGTAGACAGGTGGTATGGCGGAACTCCCAAGCGTATTTTCCCTTTCGCGGCGTGTTTTGGCATTGAGGAGGTCGACGACCAGATGCACGAAAAGGTCAATGCCATCCGAGATAGGACGTCCAATGCCATCCAGGGCGCCGACGGTGGAGACCACTCCGTGAAATATTCGCCGAAGGTCAGCGGCGGAATCCGACTTCATCTTCGGTAAGGCAAGGAAAGCGGCGAGGTAAGATCTTATCAGCAATCGTTTGTTCTCGAAATGGTCGATGAGCGTGTCCCAGGCGCGCTCGAAATTCCCTTCTGTCGACGGTAAATTTTTAATCAGCTGCTCCGCGTCTCCCTTTACGCTTGTCTTCAAATAGTGAAACTTCTCCACTTTTGACAGGGAAGAGTCCGAGACAACGATGGAGGAGAACTGATCGCGAAAGGCAGGCCAATCCTCGAACTTCCCGGAGAATTGCGGCAGCTGGACCCAAGGTAACACGCTACGTGAAGTCGCAGGCTTCATGTTAACCAACTTACTCGACTCTTCGGAGGACGCCGTTTCGAGAAGCCTTTGTTCCTGTTCGAGGAGCTTGGATCGCTGCTGTATGTAAGCCGCCTCTACCACCTCCATGAAATCGTCTGTGTGATAGACGTGCTTGTCGAACTGCTCACCGTAATCTGCTTACAGGACCTCATGTTGCGCTAGGAACTTGACTCATCGTCCCTCCAGAACTTTCAGCGTGGATCGTACGAGAGAAAGTGTCATCTTGGCGGCGCCGGCCTTGCGGAGATTCTCCATCGTGCGGACGATGCGCCCGTGGAGATCTCGCTGAGCGGAAATTAATTGGTCCATTCTGTTGCAGGTATATTACTCACTACGCGACGGAGCCGAAACGACGATCACGGAAGCAACGATCGCGGAATGCGAAAAATCCGGCTTGAAGGACCAGAAAATGTGCGAATAGCGAGCAGCTGCGGATTTCTCTAGTGTCGGACAAGGAAGTGAAGGCGTGTGAGTGAAGAAAAGTGCGCGGTATATTGTGAACAGAACAAAGTGTATTTGACAAAAAATGTACAGACGCTCAATGAATTCGAAAACGTGAGCGATCGGACAAAGTGCGATATCGCGAACTAATTCTAATCGCAAAAGTATCACAACAGAGAAAACTGTGCGGGAGTGCGCGAAATCTAAGCGCGATAAATAGCGAAACGTACACGACTGACTTGCGTTAAAGCTAAGCGCGAAGTGCGACGATCTGCTTTTGGGGCGGGCTATTTATTGACTCCGACCTTCCAGAAGATTCCTGCGATTTTCACAGTAATCCGCGAATCTTCCCGAAGGTTGGAGGACAAGTTGTTTGTTATTTTTCATTATCCATTGTCTTTGAAATAAACAGCGATTTTAGGGCCCCGTGATTCGCCGCTCGGAGCCAGTCGGCGCGCCGAGCCAATTAGGCAAGCGCGCTCTCACGATTGATGCGTCGCGCCCGGCGCGAGCTCTCGCGAAACCGCAGTCTGTTCGGAATCATTCGGAACAACATACGTTATTGATTAGATGGCAAAATTTATATTCTAAAGCGTGCAGTCACTACCAACTTGCAACAGGTGCTAAAGACACGATAGATTTCGACGTTTAATGTATTGCCGTTCTTCTAGCAGCGATATTAAGCACCTAAATTAGCACTATGTCATTTTGTCCGATATATCATAACAAAATAAACAATTGTAGTGTTTTGTTTATATGTTGTTACGTAACTAATGCAAAATAAAAAATTTAAAATATTATAAAACCAAACTATGTTTATCCTAACGTGTTTCTAAACAAGTTACATAATTTTTAAGTATTACAGAATAAAATGACAATGTTCTAAAAAAAAGTATGTTGTTTTGGGCACAATTCCTCTATATTTCAGGGGACTCATCACCTTCTTTTACGGAAACACTTACGAGCGTCTCTTCGGAGGACAATCAGGCGAGCAAGAAGGAAACGCCAATATCATTGACCTTGAATTCGAACGTCGCGGCTCTCACGGCCTTTTCGGGCTTCTTCGGGCTACCTGATTCTGCTGTCCACCGCTCTGGCGACGTGCTCCAACAGCTCTGGAGAAACGCTAATCATCCGGGCTTTCTTGGACTCCGGATCTGAAGCAACCTTCGCTACTGAACGAATTGCTCAAATTCTCAGACTTCCATGGCGACGTGTGACACGTTTCGGTCTCCGAAAGTCAAGGAAGCTCATTTAGTGTCGCACATGGAGACAATG
Source organism: Harpagoxenus sublaevis (assembly GCA_030770355.1). Lineage (NCBI taxonomy): Eukaryota > Metazoa > Arthropoda > Insecta > Hymenoptera > Formicidae > Harpagoxenus > Harpagoxenus sublaevis. The sequence continues at coordinate 41,131 of JASTWR010000420.1, forward strand.
ACAATCGGTTCTCTACATCACAACGATACACGTCTTTATTTACCTGCGGCACTGGTCCTGCCGAAATTGACGTCACTGCTATCGTCGCGCAAAGTATAACGATGCCCCACTTGCACAAATTAGAGCTAGCGATCCGCACTACGACAAACCGCCGCAGTGGATGCCATCTTCGGCACAGACGCTTACGGCCTTCTCCTTAGAGAAGGTTTACGGCTGGTCCCTATAGGCTCGCCATCTGCCCAGGCAATAGCATTGAGATAGGTTCTCATGGGCCGTGCGTCCGAGCTGGCCCCGACACAACCTGAGACCTCTGGCATTTCCGCGCTCCACGTGGTAACTTCTGACGACAAAATTCACTGTCTGCACCAGACACTCCAACGTTTTTGGGAATTGGAGGACGTGCCGTCAGAAAAGATCCCCCGGAAGAAACCGGATGTGAGGAATTGTTTGCGGCTACGCATTCTCGAACCGCACACGGCGTTACTCTGTATGCCTCCCAAAGCGAAAAGACTTGCAGCTACAACTCAGTTTCAATCGCGGCGAAGCGATTAATCTATTAATCAGCTCTGAGCGTCGTCTAATGCGCAACTCTCGGCTGCGAGAACAATACATGGCCTTTCTGAACAAATTTCGTCAACTGGGGCACATAGAGCCCGTTCCGACCGAGCAGGTCCACAATAAAAACGCCTATTACTTGCTGCATCATGCGGTCTTGAAATCCACGGACCCTACAGACAAGTTACGCGTTGTCTTCAACGCCTCATATCGCACGTCCACGGGCTTCTCTCAATAACTTCAATTCAATTCAACGTTTATTGTCCTTCCCTTTCGGGTTTACAAGGTGTTTTTTTTAAAGAAAACGATCCCAAAAACCTTTACATCCCGTCATTAATCCTTTGGCCTGGCCTTTCTACGACCTTACAATCTATTTCCCTTCCCTCCCTCTTTCCCCAGCCTCTTCTTCTTCATCCCTCCTTCTTCGTGCCCATCACTCTCCATCACCATCTCCTTCAGCCGCTCTTTCCATCCTTCCTCTACTCCACCTCCTGACCTCTCCTCCCTCTTCTGTCTGTCCTTCCCTCCTTACCTTGAGTCCTGTATACAAAAATAAAACAAACCGACCAAACATACTTTATATAAATCTTCATTTCGCATCCCCATCTCCCATCATCTCATCTCTCTCTCAGCCCTTTCCCTTCTTCCTTTCCTCCATCTACTCTCCCCTTACACCCCCCTTTTTCTCTCTGTTTATCCCTCCTTTCTCCCTTACATCTCCCTTATTCTCCTTTCTTTCTCTCCTCCTCGTCCTCGTCCGTGTCCATCAGCAACCTCTCTTCCAGCCATCTCGTTATCTCGTCTTCCGCGCTCAACCTCGGTCTCCCGCTCTCCTCCACTTTCCTTTCTTTTCTCCTTTCTTTCTCCTCTCTTTCCTTAACTCTCCTCTCCACCGACTTATCCTCATCCATTTTTACCTTCAGCCTGCTTCCTTCCTTCCTCTCTGCCTCCAACACCTTCCATTTGTCCTCCTCACTTCCCATCTTTGCCAAAACCGTTATCCAATTTTTTCTTCTCTCTACTACTTCCTTTAGGTCTTTTATCTCTTCATCCTTTCTCTTACTATCCTCCTTAAGCTTCTTCATCCTCTTTAGAACTTGTCCTTCTACGATCCTTTCTATCTCCTTTTCTATTATGAACTTCCCTTCACACTCCATTCTCCTTTCTGCCGTTTCTTTTTCTCCTCCTTCGATCAATCTGAAACAAAAATCATCTGAGTTACTCTATTATCTGCTTGCCCAACTCACCGTTATACTCGCTTGCTTTCCCCTTCCTTGTTTCCTTTTTTTTCTTTATATCTTCCGGAAATCACTCCTCTCTTCCAATTTTCCTTTATCTTCGTTCCATTTCATCTCTTTGTTCTCTACCCATATCTTCATATAATCAATTTTGGTTTTCTTTCCCGCCTCTCTTTCCTCTCTTGCTACTCTTCTTATTTCCTTTTGTATCTGTCTTTCTGTCTTGGTTAGGTTGTAACCGGACACGTTAGGTCACGCGTGATACGACTCATTCATCAATCTTTCCGAAAATCATGAAAATTCGTGAACACGGTCGCCACTCGATTTTACCCGTTAAATCGGGAAAAGTAAGTATACTACTAACCGTATCTGTCGACTAATTCCCCTTTTTCTATGTTTCAGGTGCTCCGGGCTGCTGCAGGCCGCTCTCGTCGTCGCTGGATCTTCAACGTGGAAGCCGCTCTACTGCCAACGATGCTGGACCTCGATCGTCACGGATGGACACTCAAGATCGTCGCAGAATCTCAGGTAAGTATCATATACCATACGCCTATATCGTAGGCAATGTGCATTTACTCGCACTTAATTTCCGCAGGAATATCGATAATCGAGGAATCTCCCGCTTGGATGGTGACTCAGGAATGGTCACAGGATATCGTAGAATGATTTCAGACACTCAGGATATCTCTTTGTATAACAATGTATTTATTCATCAAAATTCGAATAAATAGTTATTCAGTTCGATCAACAATGATTTACAGTCACTCTAGGTGTATCGCTGTTGTCGTATATCACAATTCGCGTGTCGCGTGAAAAATTGACAATTTTCGAATAAATACAAATTTCCGTCCGCAACATGGGTGTCACCGGTCGTTGTGAGAATAAAATGCATTCTCCGCGTGATTGTCCTTTGTTTCGTACACGGATGTGAAACTTCGCAATATTCGCACAAGTCGCACGCATTATCACCGATACGTGATATTTCCGGATATCGCTCCGTACGCGGGCCTCGCCGGTTGTTTCGAGATTGTATGTTCGAGAACGTTCGCGAATACTAAACAGTTTTGTTTGGTGTTGTCTCTCTGAGATCTCCCGGGCGACTAACCACGATTACGCATAAATCGCGCGCAAAAATTGAGTATCGCCAAATATACTTTATTCGCAAACTCGCGGATATCGCTCCGTACGCGAGTCTCCCCGGTTGTATAGAGAACTTCGTTACGTGTCAAAATGTGTTATCTGTACGAGCTCTCCCGGCGGACTAACCTCGAGCGTTCGCTCGCTGCGTCGTACGTTCCCACCTGCGCAGTACCCCACTCCTGGTATTGCATCAACCGTGTCACGTGATCATCGCTTGATCGTAACGGACAAACAAGTCTGACAAACACGCAGGAATGTCGTACGACTGTCTATTGTATCCTCGTAAACGCTGGAAACTATCTCTGGATATATCTTTAAGAATTCGTATATGACATATAATATGATTTTACATGATTTCACAGATACGACGCAATTTCGTCATTTATGGATGTACAATGATCGTCTCTTATCACAGTTGATCCTTATCGACTAATGTCACGGGAAATGACGCGTTTTCCCGGCGATGACGTTCGTGCAGGAAGTTAGCCGTACGACTGTCCGATCTCGACGGAAACGCGATATTTACGTTATTTACCATCCATTAAGGATATTCCAAACATTTATTTTCGCATATAAATTTTGTAGAGTGATTTTCCTATACAATCGTCGGATTCGAGCGGGACCATGACAGACGCTCTCGCTAGACTCTCGCGATCGCCCCTATATCGTTGTTTTCCCCGGGAGTGGTCCGCATGTCGACTTCGTTGCACAGGGTCCGCGGGACGACGGGAGTCGGTCCGCGGGGTTCCTCGGGACCCAGTAAGCTCATCCCTGTTGGTTGTTCCAGGAGAAGATGCTCGTGCAGGGTATTGGCTATGCCCCGGTCGGATCAAGGTGAAACTCGGTATATGCACTAATGGGGACCTCGATTAATCATCGCCGATGGTCTGTACGAGGTCTGTGCAGAGATTTACCTAACTGTCGACCGAAATTTCAAATAACCACTGTCACCGTCTTATTCGACGTCCAAAGAGCACGTTGGTAACACCCGTTCTCCCGACTAGTGTCTGCACAGTGTTCTCTCTGCACAGGCATCGAACTTTGTCGGGACCGCGATCACGGTGTCCGCTGACACTCGATCAACACCTCGGGAACGTCGCCTCCAGGAGAAGATGTTCGTGCAAGGCTTTCGTCGCACGTTCACCAGGTGTCGTCGGGAACACGTTAGGCGTGTTACTCGCGACCTATTATACCTCTCTATGTGGTCCTCTCCTGTAGATGACGTGTGTGCACGATTCGGGGTGCACGAGGACTCGCCGGCCACGACGATCACTCCGTCGGTCTCTGTTGACGCCCGACAATCACCCGGCGGTGTTGTCTTTCGCGTATACCCGGTGTGACGCGATTCGAATGTACACCGTGTCCGTTGCGCGCGCTCTGACACGCGCGACTGTCTACGCCTACGCGTAGTTAACGCTGAATCACGGGTTTTTCCCTTTTAACGCAGTTACGCGCTATTCGCACGAAAATGAACGAAAATAAAATAAAATAACTCAATTGGGGAAAAACCAAAAATAAATAAATATTCGAACGGTGTCGCACGCGGTGGTCGACACAAAACTATTCTAAGGCACGCCACCCTTAGCGTGTTTAAACACTATATGATATTATATCTTTATTTATATATATATGTATCTGGTGCGCTCCCGAGGCAGAGCCACCTTTGAACGCAAACTATCCTAATAGCAGAAATGAAATTAAACTGCGCGTATATGTGAAAACAAAAATTAAATAATCGGGTACTATGCCCTTACGCGACAAACGAATATCAAACAAAAGAAAAGAAAATGTATGCGCCGAGCGCTCGGAGACTCACTCGGCCTCGCTGTCACTCGGCTCGGTCGTTGGCGGCACCGCTGCAGCCTCCGGCTGGAAGGTCATCATCCAAAAATACTTCGTATCTCTTTCCTAACTCCTTCCTCTTTTTCATTACTTCTCTTTTTTCATTCCAACTCTTGCATTTAATCAACGTCATTTTGTTATTTCCAAACCTTATTTCCTGCACCTCTTCAATTACTTCTTTTTTCTTGCTTATTTCGTCTATCATCTTCTCTATTTTCTCCTTCCCTTCCATCTCATCATTTGTCGCATCTCTTTTAACTATTACATTGTTCCTCCTCCTTCTTCTTTCAGCTATTTCCATGTTTTTTTTCCATCTCCTTCATTCTCCCAGCGAAATCTCTTCCCTCACTTCCTTCTGGACCACTCTTGTCTACCTTCTCGACTTTCTCCTCTAACTTTTTTATCCTTTCCTCCATTTATTTTCTTTGCTGCTCCCACCTTTCTTTCTTTCTCCTGTATTCTTCTTTCAATCCTCGTAACTTGTTTTTTATTTTTTCTTTATCTTTTTTTCTTTTTTTTTCCTGTTCCTCTAATTTCCTTATAATTTCTTTTAACAGTCCCTCTACTGCCATGCTTTCTTTCTTTTCTTCTCTTTTTTCTATTTCAGTTGATAGTGATCTCTTCTTTTTTCTTTCCTTTTCGTGTTCCTCAAATTTCCCTAAAATTTCTTTTAACAATCCCTCTACTTCCATGCTTTCTTTTTCTTCTTCCCCCTTTTTTATTTTATTTGGTGGTGATCTGTTGATCTTCCTTGCAGCATTAAGTTTTTCCAATATCTCCTTTTCTGCTTTCTCTGCTTCTTTCTCTTTGTGCACTCGCGACCGGGTATCGTTCGTTGAGCGCGGTGGGCTGGTATAGCCATGTAATAAGACCCGGCAGTCAAGGTACTTAGGATCGATAGGATCGAGAAAACGACGTTTATTCGGATGTGCTGTATATTGGTATTGACTTTATTCGTTAGTTACAACGGTACAAAGGCTTCTGAGAGCGAGCGGAATGTCAGCTGAATTTCGGAGCGGTCGCTAGAGCGCGCGAGGAGGGGGAAGATAGTTCGAGAAATAACGCGATTATTTTTGAGAAACGGAGCTGGCTTTCGTGGAAATTCGGGGGAACTCCAGGCGCTGACAAGGTCTCGCGCGTAAACACGTGAAACGACAACACGGCGAGGAACACTCTTCTTCCTCTCTTTTTCTTTTCTGGATAAAGTCTTTAATGGATCCTTGACTATCTGCTCTCCTTCTCTGTTTGTTTAGCTCTTCTGCTCTCGCTGGTTTACCTTTCGTTTCCCTTCCACACTCGTTTTTAGTCTTCTTTTCCTTATCTCTTTGTTTCTTTTTCTCTATCTCCATCACTCTCTCCTTTCTCTCTTCGTTCGCCACCTCCGTTTCTCCTTTGCCGGATTCTCGCTTGCTAGGGCTCCCTCTATGCCTATGCCTTCCTCTTCTACTATTTTCTCCGCTCCTTCTCTGTCGGCAAGCTACTTCCTTGGCTCCTCGACAGGTGCCGCCTCCTTCCGTTCTCTTCGCTCTCGTATCTTTTCCTGCCACCCTAACCTAACTCTTTTTGCCTTCCTTTATTATCTTTTTACAGTACTATATGTATAATCTTTTAACATTGACCTACCTTAGCTCTCCTTACTCTCTTTCCTTCGCTCTTTCTCTCTCCCTGCTTTCCTCCTTTCTCCACCCTCTGAAACCTCTACTTCCAACTGTCTCTCTCTGCCCAAACAATCACGTCCACTCTCAACGGCTGTCCAAACGTCTCCGTAAACTCTCAATAACTTGTTTCTGGATAATTTTGACGCGCTGGCACCTCTATCGCTACGCGTTCTTTACATTGTTAGGATGTTTCGCCAAATTCTAGTGCTCTGAGAAGACACCGACTTGCAACGCATTTTGTGACGACCAGACCCAGCGGAAGAGGTTCGAAATTTCCGTCTCCTAACGGTGGCTTACGGGACTTCTTCTTCCATACTTGGTCTACGCACGCTACTGCAGATCGCGGAAGATGAACAGCAGCCTATCCGCTGGGAGCAAGTGCCCTCAAAGACCATTTTCATATGGACGATATTCTTGCTTGTGGTCACAGTCTATAACATGCTAGGAAATCTCAACGCTAGCTCATAGCGATCCTCTCCGCAGGAGGATTCCAGTTAAGTAAATGGGCGGCTAACATCCCGGAATTGTGCCCAGACGGTGAGTCTGAATCCAATCTCTTTCACGACCGAAACGGGCTAAGTTCCTTGGGCGTATCGACTACTGTGTGATCTTTCGGTCGATGTCTTTGCGCGAATCGACTTCCAACTGCAGAGACAAGTGCATTAAACGGTCTGTTCTGTTGGACGTAGCGCGCTTTTTCCACTCAAGATGAGAATCGGCGCGATCCTCTCGGTTAGGCTGCGCCGATTCTCATCTTTGGGAAGATCTCCAATTAAGACCTGTAGGCTGCCGGTCTCTCTTGTGACCAACCTCTCCCATTTGAGCTGCAGGCGACTTGGACAAGTTTCGTAGAGACTGCTTTAGCTGAATGCTTTAAGAATACTACGCTCAGTGGAATTTTTTAAATTAAGCAACTCTGTTGAATTTCGCGGATTGTCCGACGCTTCCAGCCGTGCCTACGCTGCTGCCGTGTAATTGAGGTGCACGAGCGACTTACGATTCGACTCGTGGTTGCGAAAATCAAGGTCGAAACAGTAAAGCCAGTTTCCAACCCCAGGTTGGAATTGTGCGGCGCCCTACCGCTGGCCCGACTTTTTCACGCTTACTGTCAATGGACTCGAATTGACGGATGCTCCCATTTTTGCTTGGACAATTGCTTCAGTGGATCTTTTCTGGATTCGAGCTCACCCATCACGCTGGAAGCCTTTTGTTGCTAATCGGGTGGTGACCATACAAAATTTGGTACCTCCACAACAATGGAGATACGTGCCGACGTTGAACAACCCTGTCGATGCAGCTACACGAGGTATCACACCATCGGAACTCGCTAGACTTGATCTATGGCCTATCCTGGCTCTCTCAATCGGACTGCCGGTCGACGCTACTCGCGGTAGTCAGGAGGAAGAGCTACGGACGGTGGTGGCTCATCACGCACGTCTGATGGCGGAAAACGACATACTATTTTGGTTCGCTAGCTTGTTTTGTCTATTGCGGGATTCTGCTTTCTGTCTTAGGTTCATGCTGAACTCTCTGTATCCTGGGCACAAAAGAACGGGTCATCTCATGCGGGACGAGCTAGATTTGGTCCGCTCTCGATGGGTGCGTCTTGCACCGCGACAGAACTTTCGCAGATGTCTCACGTCTTGAACCTGCGCAGCAAATTCGTGTGCGGTCTTCTCTCCTGCCGCTACGATCAATTATGGACGAGGGCGGTTGTCGGTGGACGCCTTCAGCACGCTCTGCTACCGTATTTGGAAAAACATCCTACTAATTTCTTTTACAGAGTTGCAAATTGTCACGGTTTTGCAATTAACAGATAATACAAAGTAAAAAAGAAAATGAGGTGTTTGGCTTGTAAGAAATTTGGAAGATGTTATTAAGAGAAAGACATATGTTAACAATAATTCGAAAATTAAGAAATAAAAACAAAAAATCACAAGTATCAAATTTAAATGACAAACGTCAGAAAAGGGGGCTTCGAAGCAAAGTATTAAGTATATTTCTTACAAGATCCAGTTATAGTTTTTGTTAAAAAATTTACATTACAATTTAAGGTAATAATATCGCGAAAATACTATTGTTCGGCGTATCGCCTTGTATATATATTTGATTAATTGTTCTTGTTTATTTAGATTATAATTGCCTTGTTAATTTCAATTAGTGCCGATTGGCGCATTTAGTATTAATTGCATATTTAGTTATTAGTCGTTATTGTTAATATTCGCGGGACGTCGGTGGATCGCGATCGGGACAATTTTGAATCATGCGACTCACCAATTAGTGCTGCCATCGTTGATCCACCGACGGCAGCTATTACCCCCAAAAAGGTGAGCAAGTACTCGCTCGCGGCACGTTTCAGGACCGCGAGCACTCACTCACCACCAGACACTCTCATCGTCAAGACGCTCATAAGGAGCTTTCGAACGCGCACGAAGTTTCGGACGTCCGACCGCGATCTTCCCCCCGCTCTTGGGGACCGATCTTTCGCCTGCCTTGCTTGCTCGTGATTTCGCCTGCTTGTGCCTGCTTGTGCCCGCTTTATTACGCCTTGCACCTGTGCCTGCTTGCTACCTGCAACCCCACTGCATCCGCCTGCATGCCGGACCGGCAGAGCCTGGCCACGTGGAATACGGCGAGGACGGACGAGAGTCGGAGTCAACCGGGAGACGACGGGCGCCCGAACGGTGAGTCGCTTCGCTTTTTGTTGCATGCGCATTTCGTTCGTTTTTTTGCATTCTTTTGCCTATTTCGTTAATTTAGTCGTGAGGGGGATTATAATTACCTTCCCTCTGGTCCTTCGAGTATAGAAAATCTCGCCTCCGGGGACGGTCTTACACCCCCCCCCCCCGTTCAACTATCAAAAAGTATAGTCCTACAATCGAAAGAAAAAGTCAAATATCTCCTTGGTTATTTGTGCTAATTTTTGGTTGAGACTGTCTACTACGCCCGTACACATAGAAGAATGACTCGTCCCAATAAACGCTTACTGTTAGGTTTGTAGGTAGTGGGCTCTGCTTTCAGCTCCAATAACTTTATTATATAAATCTTAACTGCTACGTATAACACTACTGCTGTAGGTCTGCACACGGCGACGGACGGCGTAAGAGAGAACGAAGGAAGAATCCTTCACGCAGGTGTCGATCGCGTTCGATAATAGCGCCGCGGGCAGACATACCTTGAATTATGGCCCGCGCATTACTAATATATATGCGGCCCTAACATTTACTAATATACGATAATCGTGGCAACACTGCGCGTCAGCTGTATTTCTCTTATAACCTATATTTTTCTCTAATTTATTTCTGCTCTATTATTGCGTGAAAAGTGAACAAAAATGTCTAATAGATTACGACACAAGGGAAGATTTATAAAACAAGAAGTGCTGGCCAAAAATTTGAAGGCTATTTTAACAATGTGTGAAGGTAGAAAAAAATAAAGAAAAGGAAAGTGGGGAAATAAATATTAAACCAAATAATATTGATGTATAGCAATTCACTGAGGCATGTGGTAATATTTATCGCAATAACATATTAAGGTAACTTTAAACAATAATAAGATGGAACACCGAATTTTTCAGTCGACGATGGGTAATAAACCAAAAAATACATGTTCATTTCGCCAGTGATAATTAACAAATTAAAAATACTTTATTTAATCGACTAACTGACAATCATCATGACAATACGACCATTGATTTGATTCGATTATCGTCAAGACATTTCCGACCATAGATTTTGGTCCGTTGATGTAATATAACCCAAGCAGCAAAATAGGGCGAAATTACGTCTATTCGACCTTCTGATAGGTTCAAAAATCTATTCAACCAAGCTCAATTTACATCGAATCGACGTTAAAAGAAGGTAAGTGGGGAATAAAGTTGAAGTAATTTTACGGTTAAAATTAAGTAATGCAAAGCATTTCGCCCTATAAGTCATAGTCTAATTTGGTGAAATGGACCTAAGCAGAATGTCGAATATCGGTAATACCTTGGTAATTCTGACCAATTTGTGCCCTCTCTTCTTTTGGCAACGCAGCCTTTGCCTTGGAGACGTCTAGTAGATGGCAGCGCTGCACATCATAAAAATATATACATTCCATATTAGTTCTACCAGAGAGAAAGCCTTCTCTCTGGTTCTACCTAGGTACGACGGGTACGTGTCTATACTACAGTCATAACATATGGTTCCAACCAGCCATAGAAACCCAGAATAAAATATTAACAGAGTCCACCGCTACGTTGGTTTTGAAACTGAATATCGCGTGACATGTGACAAAAATATAAGTGCGAAAGAAAATTTTCTGTACAGATTTTCATTTTACCTCGCTAAAACCAACGCGCTTTCGAAAACAAATAATTTAAGCAATTATTAATTAATTGTTAATTATTTAGCAATAATATGTTTTGCATTTAGCACAATAAAAATATTTTAATCTCGCACCTATACGTAAAAAGTATCATGAAATAGATTCTTTTTTCAATTCTTAGTCACTCCGAGAGATATAATTTATTTTATAATGCCTAATTTTAGAAAGCGTTTTGATATATCATGGTGGACATACTAGCTCTCATAATGATGGCTGATTTAACGTTTTTGTCTGAATTTCGACGTGCAGGTCGAATTTCCTTACTGCGAAGGCTAAATACCAAATTTTGAGGGCAGATTTCCTTAATCAGGGCATTTTTACTTCAAAGTCGTTGACTTTGAGGTCGTCTTGTCGATTAATCCTGTCGATTAATAAGGAATTTTGACTAATAAGTCCGACTTCCCTGTTTATAAGTTAGATTGACTTCAAAGTCAAGATCGCTGGTTCGATATATCGAGAAATACTTGCGGCCTGCGGCGCCGCGAATAAAAAAATTACGTATAAACATTAATTCGATTATCGTGTAAAGCGGTCAACTTGACAGTGACTATCGGAATGCAGCCTTGGTCTGTTATTTTTTGCCGGTTGTTAGGTACGCAGAGACTCAAAGCGAGGAATGCGCAAAAAAAGAGAGTTAGCCTAGCGTCAAGGGTGGCCGAGCGAGCATGAGTTTTTCGGGAGAAGCGATAGAAAGATGACGCAAGTTGTACGTGCAAAACAAAATATTATATATTATCTACGTGTTTGTGAAAAATATATTACACTAACGTGTAATATATGCATACTAACGTGTAATATATACATTAACGTATAATATATTTTTCCCAAAAACGTAGATAATATATAAAATTTCATTTTGCACGTACAACTTCTTCTTCTTTATTCTTTATTCCCCAGTGGATATCAAGTTCCAGATGGAGCCACGGTATCACGCTTTCTTCGCAAGATAATCTGGGGGACTCTCTGGGGAAAGAGTCGCCCTCTTGCCAACATTCAATGAATCTCAGACTCCAAATGTCGATAAAGTAAACGAACTCGTACACTAATAATAATGAATGACTAAGCGGCAAACATAATATAAGCGGCATACATATAATCAATATAATTTAATAACTTAAAAAGTTAAGCAGAAAACATCTTTGTATAAGCGACATACATACATATAAACGGCGAACATATTTTACATAAGCGACATATTTATAGTCAATATAATTCGCAACTCATAAATGTACCAAAGTCAAGAAGACAAAAACCTCCGGACGTGAATAAGCGTCTAACAAAATTTATAATAAACATTATATAAATAAATAAGTGACGAACATAATTCTCAATTAATAAAATAGATACTGATTTCATAGTAGTGAAGCTAATGCAATAGAAAACTATTTCTTCCCCACAAGGGAATTTAATTACAAAAGTATCTCGAATGGCAAATACCCCGAGCATTCCCGCTCCCAAAAGGACGCCACGGGAGACAGATCCGTATTCGAAATAAACGCATAGCATATATAAGCGTCATACATAGTATAAGCTGCATAAAAAGCATAAGGGGAAACAGAATTTAGCATCAGCAACGTATAAATGAATAAGCGGCGAACATAATTCTCAATATATAAATATAGGTGAATTAATTTCAAAAAAATGCACATATTGCTATACAAAACTATTTCCATCCAATAAAGGGGCTATAATTTCAAGGGAATCCTCGTAACTCTGTAACCTTGAAAAAGTCGAAGTAGTTATCTTTGTACCTCGAAAAAATCCAAATAATATCTTTACCTTGAAAGAATCGAAGTAATATATTCCTTGAAAAAATCGAAGTAATATATTTATTACAAAAAAAAAGAAATGATATCTTTAAATTGCGCCAATTAAATATATATTATATCGAAAAATAACTATTGTTCTTTTAAAAAATGTATTCCCATTGAAGTGAAAAAATTAATATAAAATGTGAAAAATTTTAGTGAAAAAAACTTGGCGCTGCTAAACATAATAATATATATTAATGAAACAATTTCTATAAATGGAAAAAGTACTTTAAATTAATGTGTGAAAGTCTCTACATTCACATTGTAATTATTAATTTAATATTTTAAATTAGTTATTTATTGCTTTCAAATATTTTAAAATTTAGCAGCGCCAAGTTTTTTTCACTAAAATTTTTCACATTTTATATTAATTTTTTCACTTCAATGGGAATACATTTTTTAAAAAAATAATAGTTATTTTTCGATATAATATATATTTAATTGGCGCAATTTAAAGATATCATTTCTTTTTTTTTTTGTAATAAATATATTACTTCGATTTTTTCAAGGAATATATTACTTCGCTTCTTTCAAGGTAAAGATATTATTTGGATTTTTTCGAGGTACAAAGATAACTACTTCGACTTTTTCAAGGTACACCACGCGTGCTTGGCGTCTTTTTTTCAACCTTTTTGTAAAAGGTAATTTTGTACGGATATCACCCCTTTTTGTTACAGATACATCAAACACCATAATGACTATCGACATTGACATTTATGTCTGATAAAATCAAATGTAAATATTTTTTGTATTATAACTTACAAGAATTATATCTGAGAGTTTGACATCCTTTGATGTGCAGTGTAGTTTGTATAAATTTATAAATCATTTAAAAAATTAAGACACAAAATATGAATATATTAGGCAAAGTCAAGTTTGTCGAGAGCATATTATGCAGTGTTTGCTAATAAATTTTGTCGAAAGAAAAACAGATTTGATACAGAATTTGGCATGTACGATGCTATTGGCAGAATGTTATAGTAGATAATATATGTATAGTAAAGTTTGTTAACAAAATAAGACAATTAATAATTTATAATACAAACTACACTGCACATTTAATTAAGGATGTCACTATCAGATATAATTTTTGTGTTATAATACTAAAAATGTTTAGATTTAATTCTATCAGATATATTCGATAGTCATTATTAGAGAAAGAGAGAGAGAGAGAGAGAGAGAGAGAGGGAGAGAGAGAGAGAGAGAGAGAAAACGCGAGCGGGGAACGCGAGCGGGGAACGCGAGCGTGACCGCGAAAAAGAGCAATACGTACGATAGATATAACCTCGCCATCCTCGCTCAGGGTGTATCCCAGGAACCAGCCATCCACAAGGCGCGAACTCTGTCACTCTAGCACTCATGTACTCCGTTCGGAGTGTTCGGACGCGACGACGCGGACGGAATATTTCTCGACGACGCGGACGTCTGAAGCGGCCAATTATATGTACGAGTTTGACTCGCGAGTCCGGCTCGGCGAGCTTGATTCGCGAACCGGACTCGATCGTTTTTCACCACACACACACACACACACACACACACACACACACACACTCCCGAATAGTCTCGATTCTATAAACGTTGATCCCGTTGATCTAATCTCGACGACGCGACGCGGACGTCTAAAGCAGCCCATAACATGTACGAGTTTGATTCGCGAGCCGGACTCAAACGTTTTTCACCACACACACACTTCCGAATAGTCCCGAAATTTGGCTCGTCGGACGCCGAGCCCGTCTCGTAACATCTCACCCACGAACGAGTAGAATCCGAGCCGAGCCGGACTCGCGACGTGTATGGGCAGCTTTATGGTTATGTTATGTTTACATGTGTCACATCACATGTGATCGAACTAATGCCAGCGCCGCATCGCATAACGGCAAGGCTACGAAAGTTACAAAATCAGCAACTCCAGTGCTGCTGCCGCGCGCCGTGGCGAACGAAGCAAACGGAGAACGTCGACGTTTCTTAATTGAAAATTTTACACTTTATCCTATGCATCGTAATATCTCCGCTCGTAGGGCACGTAGCGGAAAAATAAAAACACTTTTCTTATATAAATTTGGTCCAAGCTTTGCGATAAGCCTAGTTAGAACTTGATCCGTTCACTGGTTATCGAGATCTAAAAATCTCGGGTACTCGCAACTTGTCGCGTCGCGTATATAGAGCCACGGCTGTCTCGCTCCGCGCGTACTTGGCGCGAGACACTACCGTGTCTCTTGATATATATATATATATATATATATATATATATATATATATAATTTAAGAAAAACGTACTATATAAAAAATACCGCAAATAATCGCGAATACATATACTCAATTAATAACCGATGATAACGCATATAGTAGGTCTTCAAGCACAAATCATACGCTTATAGCAAGTTTTAAATAATATAAACATCAAATTGCAAGCACAACTGAAACACATGGTAGACGTTCCAAGCGTTTTCCCCGGGCATTTTAGGGACGCTTAGAAGGAACGACCAGTGCTTATAATACACAACATACACATCGCATGATCTTTTAGCTTTCCTTATGTAATCTTAAAGCAAATTCGAAATAAGTAGAGAGAATTCGCACATCTAAAAAATATAAAATAATATTAATTGATAGTAGATATTCGAAGACGCTATGTTCAGTAAACAAAACATATAAAAAACATGACTAAAAAACAAAAGATCATAGGTACACAAACATAGCAAATTTGAAACCGCATTCAATAACAAATATGACAATAAACGACGAATTCCAAAATTCTAATATCGATGTAAACATCACCAATGAGAGCAAGAAACTTGAAATCGCAAGGCTCAATAATAAGAGACGTGACTGTACGGCGAATTCCAATAGATATAAAAATTGCTATTGAACCACCAGTGGCATGTTCCATCGAAAGGAATCCAAAACAATATACCAGACAAACACGAGTTTCCTATAAATATGTATAATTCATATACATTAGAAATAACGCATAATTCAAACTGATAACTGATAATTATCCTATAATATTCTAAGAAAAATAGGCTACTAAAACAATAAATGAATAGGTTTTCGTGATAAGCTATAGTAATAAGATATAGTAAGCGCTAATCTACAGCTAGATAGCAGTAAAAAGTCCAACTCCTTTCAAAGTTCACCGGCATTAATTACTCTTCACTTAAGTAAAATTGTTGGTAATTATGTACTTTAGGGGAGGCACCTCCGATGACCTTGACCTTGACATATGTTGTCAAGGTCACTCTCCTGAGTGACCTTCAGAAAGTTGTAGCCGTCGCTCGATTTTTATTAAACAGTTATAAACAAAAAAGTTTGAAAAATGTAGCAGTTATTTTGAGTACTAATAGACATAAATAACTGATATTTATGTGGAAATAGTACATGTATAAGCGAAGGAAAATTATTTAAAGCAGTGAATTGTTGGTATATTGAAAGAAAAGTTATTTAAATCAAAGAATAGAGAATATGTGCTTCAACTTACAAAGCACATACTTGTAAACTTATAGGTTAGTGGCACGCTTTACAAGTGTGTGCTTTGTATGTGCTTCAACTTAGAAAGCACATACAAAACACACAAGTATGTGCTTTGTAAGTTGAAGCACATATTCTCTATTCTTTGCTTTAAATAACTTTTCTTTCAATATACCAACAATTCACTGCTTTAAATAATTTTCCTTCGTTCATACATGTACAATTTCCACATTAATATCAGTCATTTATGTCTACGTTCATACATGTACTATTTTCACATAAATATCAGTCATTTATGTCTATTAGTACTCAAAATAACTGCTACATTTTTCAAACTTTTTTTGTTCATAACTTTTTAATAAAAAACGAGCGGCGGCTAAAACTTTCTGAAGGTCACTCAGGAGAGTGACCTTGACAACATATGTCAAGGTCAAGGTCATCGGAGGTGCCTCCCCTAAAGTACATAATTACTAAATTGTTTAGTAAAGAATATATCCTTCCACAACTATTATCTTCCAGACAGATTGAAGTTTGTCTTTACTTTATATTGTTCAGTAAAGAAACCATTCTTCCGCAAATAACATTCTCTAGACAGAATAGAGATTCAGACCTTAATACTGCAGATTCCACGAATCACCGGATCACCGGATATAAGACTTCACAAATCGGGCAAATCGCCCGAAAGAAATAAATTGAATATTCCACGAATTACTTGAACATAGAGTGTTTTAAGACTTAACTAACTAAACACAATTAAGCACTATTAAATTTAAATTAAACACAAAAGGGGGATAGTCCGTCGCAGAGTATCCTCATCTCTCTATCCGAATGTAAGCGCATGAGCCGACGTCCGTACCGGACGCCGGCTCAAGACGGACTCCCACATACAACTTACAACGTACAACAGACGGCGATCAACAGGTAAAATGGGAGATTATTTTAAAATTGTTACTATAATATCAAAAAAGGCACCGCAACAAAAGTAGAGTATGCGTATGTTCCCCATCAGTGGGTCAAAAATGGGTTTGTGTTCTGGATACCTAACAACTGCCTGACTTTGAGAAACGACTCATCGAGTGCTCCTGAACCCGAGTGGAAGAAATTTAAGTGTAAAGTAAAAAAGGACTTGGTTGTCGGAAAAGAAAAAGCCGAACTGTGGGAAGAGGAGTACTTAAATGCTTCTTGCACTGAATCTGAAGAAACGTATGTATAACACCATTGTCAGTTTATTTCAAATTCATTTTTGTTGAATGTCGAGTTTAACTACAAAAGTTATGTGACAAAAGTAATGTAATATATTTGTGACTTTTTTGTAGCTTGTTAATTGACCGGCAGCTTTTGGCCATTAACAAAAATGGCAATAAAATGATGGCCAAGACAATCAATAAAACAAATATTGATGCACTATTTGATGATATCGTTGCATCAACGTCAAACGGGAAATATAAATGCTGCTGCTTCAACAGATATTGGGTCAAAGCAAATAAATCTATCGTTTCGAAACGAAGGTGGAATCTTGGTTCAAGAGATCGGCGATGATACGTTCAACGCTGCAAACAATGTGCCAATCTCAAAAAATCAAGAGGAAGTGTTGCTGAATACCAGTAAGTATTAATTTATCTTAATGTTAAATTTTATTTATCATAGTCATTAATATGATATTTTATTACAGTATTTCAAACACTTTCGACGATTGAAGAACGTCAACGACAAATTGAAGAAAATTAATTACGCATGTTAGAAATGCGAAAGTCTGACAATTCCTTCTTGAAATTGATACTAGACATAATATATAATATAATAAAAAACTTGCACGACGGGACTATTCCAAAGCCGACAACCAGCCACGAGGAGCCAAATAAATCTGGGTTTGCGAGCAAATTCATTTTCCCATTAAACACGGTTTTTGATGTACAAGCGTTCAACTCAGAAATCGAAAAGAATGCGGACTACAAAAAATATTTAGTAAGTTTGCACTTATATTCTATCCACCTATTTTGCCTTTTAGAATAAAAGTTTTCTTATCAGAGGCTACTTTGTAACTTTTATTCTAATAGGCAAAATAGTTTTATTTAAAATTAAAACAATAAATTAAGTTTTATAATTTATATTTACGTGATGATTTACTCTTTCAGTTAAATACTGTTAAAGCAATTGAAGGTACTGAAGGGAATAAAGAAGGGAAAACCGTTGCAAGAAATTTGTTGGCTATCCTCTTCACGAAAGAGGTATTAACCAAGTTTTCGTGGACAGGAATCGCCAGAACCACGGAAGTGGAGAAGAAAGAAGCATTTTATTCTTGCTGCGGAATCCTTAATTTTATCACAGAAATAGTTTTAATGGCAGATTCATACTGGAATACCACTAACAACGATAATTTGTTCAAAATGCGCAAATCTTGAAGCATACAAAACAAATAAATGAGGCATAAAAAAAAGAGAAACAAATTCCTTTCGGCAGACAAAAGGAATCTGATAAGGTGCCAGATGCTACCGATCCAGACAATGCAGAACTTTCGTTACAAAATAACGTTCATGCAGGGGAAGAATAGATAGTAACCAATAACATAATTTAGTGTATAATCGTAATTTTAATGTTAATTACTATTGAACGGGGTGTCAGTTCCCCGGTGGCGAAATTTTCTAATTGCTCGAAGGACCAGAGGGAGGTAATTAAAACTTCGAAAAATCCAAGTAATTTCTTTACCTTAAAAAAATCGAAGTAGTTATCTTTGTACCTCGAAAAAAACCAAGTAATATCTTTACACCTCGAAAAAATCTAAGTTATATCTTTCCCTCGAAAGGAACCAAGTAATATCTTTATACCACGAAAAAATCCAAGTAATATCTTTACCTTGAAAAAATCGAAGTAATATATTTGTACCTCGAAAAAACCTAAGTAACAAGTGGTACACGTAGTTATCTTTGTACCTCGAAAAAATCCAAGTTATATCTTTATTTAAAAAAAAGAAATAATATCTTTAAATTGCGCCAATTACAAAGAAAGAATATATATTGTCTCACAAAATAATCGTTGCACTACTTTGATGAAAAATCTTTACATTGTGTCAATTAGAAAAAGAATGTATGATAACAATTTTATAAAATTGAAAGGTCTAGCAGCGCCAAGTTTTTTTACAAGAAAAATGTATTAATTTTAATAAAACATGTTTATTTTGTACTGTTATACCTCTGTCTGTAATTGTTTGTGATTAAATTTTTTATTTTATTGAAAATTACATATATGAACTTGTAAACTTTGTATTGTTTAAGTACCTTGTATTCCCTTGTTGGATTAAAAATTTTTAATTTTATAAAATTGTTATATCCACTAAAAAATACAAATATGAACTTTGTATTTAAATAGATATCTTATATTCCTTTGTTGGATTTAAATAAAAAATTTTTATCTTATAAAATTGTTATCATACATTCTTTTTCTAATTAACACAATTTAAAGATTTTTCATCAAAGTAGTGCAGCAATTATTTTTTGAGACAATTTCTTTCTTTTTGTAATTGGCGCAATTTAAAGATATCATTTCTTTTTTTTAAATAAAGATATAACTTGGATTTTTTCGAGGTACAAAGATAACTACGTGTACCACTTGTTACTTAGGTTTTTTTGAGGTACAAATATATTAATTCAATTTTTTTAAGGTAAAGATATTACTCGGATTTTTTCGAGGTATAAAGATATTACTTGGTTTTGCTTCCTTATAGAGGAAGCTTTGTTTTCGTAAAAAAAATTTTTTTTTAGTTGCTGCCAATGTGTTCAGAATGTTCTAAAACGTCGAAAAATCGCCATTTTAAAAAATGTCGGTATGTGTGTATGTCTGTATGTCTGTATGTGCCAAATTTACCGAAATTTCTATAACTCCAGAACTGATCAACCAAATCTTAACCAATTATATATGAAATAGGGGTAGAAAAGATTGAAGAATATAATAGAATTAGAAAAATTGCGAATATTTTAAAATTATAATTTTTAAGGGCTACATCTCAAGTTTCAATAATTGAGATTTTTCACAAATTGATGTTTTCTGACAATTTAGTATTAATTATTGGCAATTTTTCTAATTATATTATATTTTTCAGTCTTTTCTACCCCTATTTCATATATAATTCTTTAAGATTTGGTTGATTAGACTCAGCTTTATAAAGCTTCTATGTATGTACGAATTCTCCGAAGTTTGAAATGTCAATCAAATTTTAAAGAATTATATATAAAATAGGGGTAGAAAAGACTGAAAAATCTAATAAAATTAGAAATAGCCCGATATCTCAAAATTAATGGAAATTAGAGCAACATTTAAATCTTAACGAATTTTCTATCTATCTATATAAAATAGAATGTTTATATGTCTGTATGTATGTCTGTTCTTTATACACTCTTAAACTATTCGACCGATTTGCACAGTTACTCTTTACATCCTTGCGCAAAACATAGGTTACTACGGAACCTCGATTATTCACTTACTGAGCAGCTACTTTATTCCTTGGTTTTCCCGGGCGTTTTTTCGTGAATTTCGAGATTGCTCGCTCGCGATGTACGCACAGAACTTCGATATTTCACTTACCGATTATCGATTTTATTCCTTTGTTTTCCCGGGCGTTTTTTAAGTCTGTTTGTTCTTTATACACTCCTAAACTATTCGACCGATCTGAACAAACTCTTGCACAGTTACTCTTTACATCCTTGCGCAAAACATAGGTTACTACAGAACCTCGATATTTCACTTACCGATCAGCGTCTTCATCCCTTGGTTTTCCAGAGCGTTTTTTTTAGGAATTTCGAGATTGCTCGCTCGCGATGTACACAGAACCTCGATATTTTACTTACCGATTACCGATTTTATCCCTTGGTTTTCCCGGACATTTTTAAAGTGAAATATCGAAGTTCTGTGTACATCGCAAGCGAGCAATCTCGAAATTTCTAGAAAAACGTCCGGGAAAACCAAGGGATGATTACAGCATTTGTGGAATACTATTTTTTATTTAAATTTAATTTCAATCTTAAATTGAACTTTCGCAATAGGTTTTACAAAAAATATTGTAAGTATGTGGTATTTGCGGAAGACAACAAATTATGTTACATGCGAGCAAACAATTTCAAAATTCCCGAAAAAACGCCCGGCACAAACCAAGGGATGAAGTCGCTGATTGGTAAGTAAAATATCTGAAAAGCAGAAATGACTCAATAGCGTGAAACTCGAGTAGAAAAAACCGGTTACGACATGTTCAATTAAGGAAAACATTTATGCGGTCCGATTTGAAATTAGAGGCATTTAGTCATGATCCAAACTACGAATATCAATTTTTTCCGAGAGTAATAATTGGGAAAATGGATGCAATATGTGATCATTGTCAAGCCAAAAAGTTTAAAACTTAAGCACCTGGAATGTGTTGTTCATACGGAAAAGTTAAACTACCGCCTTTAAATCAACCACCCGACACACTCCTTATGTTTGTCCACAATATGGATATTGAAACACAAATAAACCCCGACAGCACACGATATCCTATGGACGTCCATTGGAGTCCACTTGAAGTTCCTGGACTTCAAATGAACTCCAATGGACGTCCATAGGATATCGTGTGCTGTCGGGAAAGTCGTTTGAAGAAAAACGACCCCCGGGCGAAGCCCGGGTAACCAGCTAGTTATTTAATTAATACTAAACATAAAATCTTTAGTCCATATTTATGTAAATAAAACTTATTAATGACAATAATTAAAAAGTAAAACAAATTGTATTATATTCTTCAGTTTTTTCTGCCCCTATTTTATATATAATTCTCTAAGATTTGGTTGATTAGACTCAGCTTTATGAAGCTTCTATGTATGTACGAATTCTCCGAAATTTGAAATGTTTGTAACACGAGAACTGATCAATCAAATTCTAAAGAATTATATATGAAATGGAGCTAGAAAAAACTAAAAAATATAATAAAATTAGAAGTAGAACGATATCTCAAAATTAATGGAAATTAGAGCAACATTTAAATCTTAACGAATTATATATGAAATAGGGGTAGAAAAGACTGAGAAATATAACTAATCAACCAGATCTTAAAGAATTATACATATATGAAATAGGGGTAAAATAGACTGAAAAATATAAGAAAATTAGAAATAGCCCGATATCTCAAAATTTGTGGAAATTAGAGCATATTTTAAAATTTCAACCTTTAAGGGCTACATCTCAAGTCTCAATATCCATTAGAGCAACAAAATATCACCAGCGGTGCATTTGGTGTACTGAGTGCGGTCGCACTGCCGGCGCAGACTAATTTCATAAATTTATCTTAGGTTGGCAAAACAATCCTAACAACTTAGTGTTTACACGTTATTGCATATTCTTGTAGCCCTTGTTGAGACGTTTTCAAAACACTCTTTCGTTCAGTCTGTAACGATGTGCCCCTTAAAACCGCATCGTGTCCCGGCTCACATCCGCCGCGGACCGCCCGGCCGAACACCCGCCAGGCGGAAATGTGGGCGCGATGCGCCCACACACATTTTTTAAGAAATTATACACCGCGATCTCGCCGGGATAACGGCTCAAGACGCCGCGGCGGGCCCGAACGGCACATCGGCGAGGCCGACGGGACTCGAGCGTCACCGAGCACGGTCGAGCGCCAGAAGTGACAGCTACGACCACGCGCGCCCCGGCGCACATGCGCGCCTCTGTCAACCCCCACCGCGGAGACAATAAAGTACCGTTATCCTCGCGGTATAAAAAGGCGGCCCCGGGATAGATCCACACTTTGTCCTGAACCTAGACACAAGCAGAAACGTGGTCGAGAACTCTCCGTCCACGTTCGAGTGCTCTCGTTGCTGCTTATCCTGCGACGTATCTTTTCCTATACCTGCGAAGGCAAAAAAACCGAGGTGGAGAGCTCTCCGTCTCGGTCGAGTGCTCTCGACGCCGACGCACACCATCCTGGCGAATCGGGAAGGACCGGTCCGTACGTCCGACCGCCCCGACGCCGCTCCACACGCCAGCACCTGTACGTTAATTAGCCCGCGATAGCAACCGCGACCGGCAACTAGCAACGCGCAATATTAAGATACCTTCGCCGAGCCGTAGTACCGCCCGTGGCAATTATATTCTTTTCCGTAATTGTTTGTATCGCGTCGTACTGGGCCACCGCACCCCCGAAGCACCCGCCGGTATTCTATTTTGATTACACTGATATTCTTTTCCGTAATTGTTTGTATCGCGTCGTACTGGGCCACCGCGCCTCCGAAGTACTTCGCCGGTATTCTCTTTTGATTATCATTATATTCGTTTCCATACTATTGTTATCGCGTCGTACTGGGCCACCGCGCCTCCGAAGTATCCCGCCGATATTATCTTTTGATTATCATCATATTCTTTACCGTACAATTGTTATCACGTCGTACTGGGCCACCGCGCCTCCGAAGTACCCCGCCGATATTATCTTTTATTGTAAATTATAAACGGCGTAAATCCACGCTGCAAAAACTAATCACCACTCTTAGTAATCAGAGCTTTATTATGATAAACTATTGTCAATATCTTAACTCGCCTCTTGCTCGCGTTTATTGTCTCCGGGCCTACCTTATTGAACTCCTGACCCGGCGAGCTAGTCCGCGTTCAATACGAAAAGGCAGGTCGTTATAAGTCGACTTAAATTATGATTTGAGAGTTTTAAAGAATTATAATTTTATTAAAAATTTGAAGCAATCAAATTTTCAGAAAAGTACTGGTTTTTTAAAAAAAACATGATTAAAGTTTACAAAAACCTTACTTAAAAGAAAACGGTTAAAATTGTCAATAGCTCTTCATAGTTTTTAAGTGTGCAAGTAGAAACTTGCACATTGCTTCCTCATAGTTCTAAAGTGTGCTAGTAGAAACTTGCACATTGCTTCCTCACAGTTTTTAAGTGTGCAAGTAGAAACTTGCACATTGCTTTGTTATAGTTTTTAAGTGAGCAAGTAGAGACTTGTACATTGCTTTGTCATAGTTTTTAAGTGAGCAAGTAGAAACTTGCACATTGCTTTCTCATAGTTTTTAAGTATACAAATTAGAAATTTGCACATTACATCCTCACAATTTTTAAGTATGCAAATTATAAATTTGCATATTGCTCAATCAACATTTTATTTCGCTCATAAAGCTTCCTCTATGAGGAAGTCAAATTTTTTCTTTGATGCATAATTATTAGTGAATATTTTAATTTGGCTTCCTCATAGAGGAAGCTTTATGAGCGAAATAAAATGTTGATTAAGCAATATGCAATTTTATAATTTGCATACTTAAAAATTGTGAGGATGTAATGTGCAAGTTTCTAATTTGTATACTTAAAAACTTTGAGAAAGCAATGTGCAAGTTTCTACTTGCTCACTTAAAAACTATAACAAAGCAATGTACAAGTTTCTACTTGCTCACTTAAAAACTATGACAAAGCAATGTGCAAGTTTCTACTTGCACACTTAAAAACTGTGAGGAAGCAATGTGCAAGTTTCTACTAGCACAAAAAATTATTAATAAATTATTTTTAATTATTGAGTTTAATTATTTTTAATTATTAATTTATAACTATAAAATTATATAATATGTTGAAAATATGCCGGTTTTTCAAAAAATGATAACAGTGACGGTAATAACAAAAAATAAATTAACAGTTTGCTGGATGTTATAACATAGTTGACGTTTACTGTAGTTAAATAATGATAATAAAGTAAAAGAAGAATAACACTAACTCACTTTAGAAATTTGCGCAAAAACTGGACTGCCTGTCGGGCTAATTGTAAGTAATTGTTGCAAAAAATAGAAGCAGTAATAGGCCTTCGAGTTGCTCACAATCTCCCGTATAACTTCTTCTGACTTAGGAAACAAAATGACTCTCTTGGTGAAAAAAATTATTAATGAGCTGCGCTTGTTAATTCTTCGCGGGTTAATAAAGCGTTTGGATGCGTTCGAGTGATTCCGATGGCGGTCAGCCCTTGCTTCCGCGTAATTTTTAAAGTAGGGCTAGGTGGCAGCATGGGGCCCAAAAGGATATTCATGACTCAAGTTGTTTACAAAAACAAAAAGCATTTGAGAGTGGTGTCTATCCAATTAGATACCACGGCCAAATAGTATTTTTGAAGTGAACTTCTATGGGCGCGATTCGGAACGGTAGCGTAACGAAAGTCCGTCAGATCCGCGCGTTACGGAAGTCCGTCACGAAAAGTTGAAACTTCTAATGGGAGTGATTCGGTGAGGGCGCGTCACAAAAATTTAAAACTTCTAATGGGAGTGATTCAGTGCGGGCGCGTCACGAAAGTCCGTCACGAATAGTTGAAACTTCTAATGGGAATGATTCGGTGTGGGCGCGTCACGAAAGGTTTATAGTATCGGAATTAAAGCCTGGGTAAAATTAAAATCAAATTTTAATTATAAATTGAAGCCGATGCAATTTACATATAATAAAACTGTGCGTGTGGCCTTCACGCGCGGCAGAAGTGAAACTTCCTAGCTGTGAGGAATAGGATAGTATCTCGTTTATAGTATCTAAATTAAAGCATGTGTAATTATGAAATCAAATTTTAACTATAAATTAAAGCCGATGCAATTCACAAATAAAAATTGATTTGTGAATTAAAACATGTGTAATTCACAAATCAAATTTTAATTATAAATTAAAGCCGATACAATTCATAAATAAAAATTGATTTATGAATTAAAAGCCTGTATAATTCACAAATCGAATTTTAATTATAAATTAAAGCCAATGCAATTTACAAATAAAAATTGGTTTGTGAATTAAAGCCTGTGTAATTCACAAATTAAATTTTATTTGTAATTTGCATTAGCTTTAATTTATAATTAAAATTTGATTTGTGAATTATACAGGCTTTAATTCACAAATCAATTTTTATTTGTGAATTGCATCGGTTTTAATTTATAATTAAAATTTGATTTCTGAATTATACAGGCTTTAATTCACAAATCTATTTTTATTTGTGAATTGCATCGACTTTAATTTATAGTTAAAATTTTATTTGCTAAATACACAGACTTTAATTCAGGTACTATTAACGAGATACTATCCTATTTTTCATAGCAAGGAAGTTTCACTTCTGCCTCGCGTGGAGGCCAAACGCAAATTTTTTTTTAGATGGCCTCTTCTAAGAAATGAGCAGCGTGTGTTTGGACTATCGTCGCCGGTTGGTTTCACGTTTTATCCGAACGTCATAGGAATGAGAAATTCTTGTATCTAATCTTCAGTATGGCCATACGGAGAGGATAATAATAAAGCACTTTAAAATTGAACACAAGGCTTTTTCATAAAACTCGCAATTATTACATACACGTAATAACTAAATTGATTGAATGATGAAAGGAGGCAAGGCTTGCTAATAAAAGATTGTATATGTTTAATTTGCCTTAAAATTTATAGTGTACTATGGTAACGCAGAGTAACACAATGTAGTATAATATAGAACGCACATAATTTAGCATAAGCAGATTTAGAGAGTAGAAGAGCATATGCACAGAATGGGAGCCCACGGACGTCACAAAACCCATGTGGTACGGTACAGTGACAAATCTCATTTTGCACTGCAAGTACCGGTTGGTTTAGGATGGACTTCCCTTTACGTGCAAAATTGGAAAGTTATGTAAAACCATACAATAATAAACCTTATTTCGCACTGTAAGCACGAAGCAGTGGAGGATGGATCTTGCTTCGGAAGTTAAAAACCCATGTATAACCGTACAGTGATAAACCTCGTGTCGCACTATAAGCACCGCGGAGTGTGGGGTGAACTTCCCTTTGCGTGGAAGATTGAAAATTGATGTCTGGAACAATGTTCGATCGGAACTGTGCCCGTATGCAACTGTGCGTGTCCGATAAGGACTGTGTCCGAACGGAACTGTGTCCAATCGGAACTGTCCAATTGGAAAATATTGTCGTGTCTGATTGGTAATGTGTGCAATCGGGACAAGCCCTTTCACTGTTGTTTTATTTTTAATGTCAAAATAATTTCATAATATTGTAAAACAAGTCACACTTACTATAATGTACTAAATTTGTGGAGTTTTCCGGTTGAGGTTCCAATCCATCAGTACAGCTTCTCCAGAGGCCTACATGTTTGTAGATTAATCTTCTACCAACTTCATTACTACCTCCCAATGGCAAACCTTGATTATTTGGCGATTTTAGCATAAACCAATGATCGGTTCCTATAGCCACAGACCATATGCATACCGAGAGTCCGACAAGAGCAGTGCAACCGAAAAGAATTCGTCTTTCAAAGATAACCTATAATATTAGGAAATATTAATATATTTTTATAATATTTAACACACTTTTATAACTTTTATTTTTATAACTAAATAAAGACTAGTGGAAAAAGTGGCTCGATTGATCACGTTGCAATTGTACACGTTGTAATTGGCGAATGGCCTGCACTTGGACACGTTGTAAATAGACACGTTAACTCTAAACAATAGAAAAACGGCAAAATATTTACAAAAATATCTTGAAGCAGTGTTTACGTTTCGGGTCTAACTTGGCCTTCTTCAGAACATATACCTCTATAAAATAATGAATTTACATACAAAATAATATAACACAAGAACCGACATAAATCTCACGTGTGATGCCAACAGAACGATAGTCAGCATTATTAATGGTCAACCACGGGTCAAATTGTCAACGATTAAAATTATGGCCAATATTCCGAAGCGCAAAAACGAACAAATACTGTGGTAAACATCCCGCAATTTTAATATATACATCTTCCGCATTCCTCGCTGTAACGCGCCCATGCATGTCTGATAAGATAAGAAGCCCCGTAGCACGATCAACTTAGTGGCTAATAAGCTGTCGATACAACGAAGTATGTGATAATCTTTGTCATCGTGGTTGTCAGTTACGTGTGATCAGTGCGAAGATTTTCGGACGAATGGCAGATTTGTATATATTAATATATGATGTATATATTAAGATCGCGGGATGTGTTCACCGCAGTATGCGTTTTTGTTTCGGAATATTGGCCATAATTTTAATCGTTGACAATTTGACTCATGGTTGACCATTGACCATGCTGACTATCGTTCTGTTGGATTTACACGTGAGATTTATGTCGGTTCTTGTGTTATATTATTTTGTATTTTATAAATGTATATGTTCTGAAGAAGCCCAAGTTAGGCCCGAAACATAAACACTGCTTCGAGATATTTTTGTAAACATTTTTATTTTCAAGTAAGGTCCTATTATTGCTCGAATATTGGCCGTTTTTCTATTGTTTAGCGTTTGCTTCGATCGAGTAAAATTAATTTTTATTTTGGACACGTTAATATTGGATATGGTAAATTGGATATTGTTCAATTGGACACGGCTCATTTGGACACAATGATTTTGAGCACTGCTCACTTGGACAGGAAAAAAATGCACGCTGTTGATTTGGACACAAAAGAATGCACGTCCAGGCGCTGTAAGCACCGGGCGATGTGGAGTGGACCTCACTTCCCGTAAAAAGTTGGAAATCCATGTGGAACCGTACAATGATAACTCCTTTCGCACCGAAAGCACCGGGCGGTGTGGGGCAAATCTCGCTTTGCATGGAAATTTGAAAATCCATGTAAAATCGTATAATGATAAATCTCGTTTTGCACTGTAAACAACTGTAAACAACGGGCTATGTAGACCCCATTTTTGTGTGCATTGTTTTGTATCTAAATGAACGGCGTGCATTGTTTCATGTCCAAATGAAAGGCGTGCATTTCTTATATTGAACAATGTCCAATATTAACATGTCTATTTATAACTTTCAAATGTATCGTGTCAAGGTGGACCTCTCCCGCAATTAGCTATGTCATAAATGTCCACGTGTTACGATTATATGTTACTATGTTACAATTGCCCATATGTTGCAATTAATCACGTTATGATTGCCCATGCATCATGATTGATTATGCGTTATAAATTATAATACAGGTCTCAAAACACGTAGTAGGTGGTTTATGTACATGATTCTCATTTTGTGTTACCTAAGAAGAATAATTTTAAGTTTAGATCCTTCATTTTATATATTTATATATAAGTGTAGGATCGCAAAAAAATCACCGATTAGAACACATACGCGATCGGCGCGGCGGCCTAGAGCAGCGGCAGTCGACAAAGGTAGACGGCTAGCGTATCGAGCCGAACGACTGTTGTTGTATTTCAATCCCTTAGACATAAAAAACTGCACTTCTCGCACGTCCTACAGCAAAACCAAAGATGTTTCATTCTTTAGGTTGACAAAGGAAGCCACTCTATTCGGCAGCAACGGCTTAACGTTTGCGAAATATGTGAAACAGATATAAAAGTTGATTCGGGTAAAATAATATAATTTATAAATTATATAATTATCCACCCATCCATAGTAGTTTCGTTCGTTGCCGAACCTCATGACGATTCATGGAAAGTTTTCTTGGGGTATTATTTACGCAGTAGGGGCCCCTCTCCTTTCTGCGGGGTATGGGGGGGGGGGGTTCACATAACAGTTGTCAGTTGTTATATAATTATACATATAATTTATTAATTTATAATATATTATATATTTGTTAATTTTTGCACACATAAAATACGTATATATATATATATATATATATATATATATATATATATATATATATGGGGCATTCCACGCCAATTCGCGAGGGGTCAAACGTCGACCTTTTTATTTCTGATGGCGGCTTGTTTTTTTAGCAGGTTTTTACGAGTACTATACCCATGTAAGAGCGTTTTTATAATAAATGTAGCGTTTCCGAAATAGAGCCTGCGCAAAATGTGTAATCCATCGGCTCCAAAGATTTTTAATGACTTTTTTCGCCTATTAGACAACGTCTAAGAAGAAAATTCATTGAACATAAAATACGCTATTTTGATCATATTTAAAAAAAAAATTACTCCAGATTTTTATAATAATATTTTTAAACAAATAAAGTAAAAAAACATCAAAAATTTTAAATATCTCGAAAACCCCATTTTCTATTTTCTTTAAATTTATAGGGAATATTCTGGGGAATATTAGAAAAATTTTAAGACCGGTCCGAAGTTGCGCAGAAAATTTGGGAATTTTTTATGAATTTTTTTGTGCGGTATTCGACTCACAAAAGTGCAGTTAAAATCGCGTTTCTGAATCGATTTAGCTAAACTTTTTTAAATTAATTGACATTACTTATTAACAAATAAAATGAGTAAACTGTGCCTTCTGCACACGCCTTAAAATTTTTTTACTGAATTATAATGAAGATCCTGGAACAAAATTGCGATGAACAGTGTGAGAAAGGCGAAAATAATAAATTTGTGAGGAAATTTAATTCAATAAGTACATTTATTTAAGAACAAATTATTTATTATTTTAATTAAAGTAATTTAAATCGACCGTGACTGGCAATATATAACGTCTTTCCGATATGAACATTGAAAAACTGTGAGCCAACTTGGTTTGTCGGATTCACACAGCACTTTTTTGGATCAATCGTCGAGACATTATTAATTTCGACCATGGGTTTTGGTCAGTTGATGTAATTTCTAAATTAAATAGTTTAAATTTTTATTGCGAAAAAATATTACCCCAGCCAGGGTTTGAACCTGGAACCTCCCGTATACCGTGCGGGTGTCGTGCCAATACGACCACTGGGGCTGTGGTAATATTTATCGCAATAACAACTATAAGATGGAGCACCGATTCTTCGGTCGACGGTGTATAATAAACAGAATAATAAATTTCTTTCGCCAGTATAGAATAACAATTAAAGTAATTTAAATCGACCGTGACTGGCAATATATAACGTCTTTCACCGTCGACCGGTTGTTAATAAGTAATGTCAATCAATTAAAAAAAATTTAGCTAAATCGATTCAGAATTGTTTAAAACGCGATTTTAACTGCACTTTTGTGAGTCAAATACTGCACCAAAAAATTCATAAAAAATTCCCAAATTTTCTGCGCAACTTCGGACCGGTCTTAAAATTTTTCTAATATTCCCCAGAATATTTCCTATAAATTTAAAGAAAATAGAAAATGGGATTTTCGAGATATTTAAAATTTTTGATGTTTTTTTACTTTATTTGTTTGAAAATATTATTATAAAAATCTGGAGTAATTTTTTTTTTAAATATGATCAAAATAGCGTATTTTATGTTCAATAAATTTTTTTTATAGACGTTGTCTAATAGGCGAAAAAAGTCATTGAAAATCTTTGGAGCCGATGGATTACACATTTTGCGCAGGCTCTATTTCAGAAACGCTACATTTATTATAAAAACGCTCTTACATGAGTATAGTACTCGTAAAAACCTGCTAAAAAAACAAGCCGCCATCAGAAATAAAAAGGTCGAGGTTTGACCCCTCGCGAATTGGCGTGGAATGCCCCATATGTATATATATATATATATATATATATATCGATATATATATATATATATATATATATATATATATATATATCGACATAATATATATAATATGTCACGGCTTTTGGCGCGCGGGCGCAAGCCGGATCAAAAGGGGACGGTAGAGAGTCAGGTGTCAGGCCTCTCGAATGGGTCCCTCGCACGAAATCTTTGATTCGCGAAATAAACTATTGGGCGCCAGACGCGGCAAATCGCGTCCACTAAATGCAACAATTCGCTAATGATTTATCACGACAGCGCAAATGTTTCGGTTCACCAAATTGGTCGAAACGCAGTAAAGGACTCACGAAGGCGTAGACGTAATTATTCGTGCGAAGGCCGACCAGCTCGACCTAACGGCAGAGGGGCGGGGCAAAGCAGGGCAGTGCAAGAGGACGACGGGATAACGGCTAAATAATTCGCCACATGTAGAATATAATAAAATTAGTTGGTCGTTTATTACTAATATCTTGTAATGGAAAAGGGTGAAACAGTTGTTTAATAATAGTAACTTTAATAATAATGGTTAAATTGCCCCTTGGAATTAGACAGAGTTGAGTGAGGCAATCGCCTCCGCCTATCGAACTGTAATCAAGTTCGTTTACAGAAAAACTAAAGAAGAACGCGAAGTAATACCGAGCGCGAGTATACGCGATGAATAATCTCGCAGCGCGAACAATACGCGACAATGAGTAACGTAAAATCCGACGGAAGATATATCGGAATTTCGGAAAGTATTGATTGACTAAATTATAATAATCTCTGGGTTGTTACGGAACAAACAAAGAAGCTAAGCAATGAGATCTAGATCACAATCGTGATACCTCTCGCCATCAAAACCTAACTCTGTAAATGATATAAATAATAGGGCCGCCAACGTCGGCGATCAAGTATAATGTTGGCGTGCGCCAAACGGAGCGCGACAACGTAATCTTGCGAGATTACAACTTGCTAAAGAAACAGATAATCACGCTGGGATCGCAATAAATCGCTATCAATTAGATTCGGAGATTCAACTCCGGTCTACTTTGTTCTGTTCTGTTGTCAGTGGTTTTTACGCCGTTTCGGCGTGAGCTCGTCGCACGCGCGACGCAATTACCGGGCGCAATAGAGCACGCAAATCAGGAAAAATAGTTCGTAACTTAACAATAACGCGAGAAAAGATTCTGAAGAACGCGAACGGCAGTCGAAATAACGCAAAGAATAAACCAGGGTAACGCCAAATTAATATTCCGACTCAAACAATGCCAATGAATATTATCAGGACGCGAATCTAGTACAAAATACCAAACGCGAGTAATAACGCAAAACTAATACGCGGCAGCGAACAACGCGAACATAATATCGTTAATGTCGCAATTAATAATTATCGCCATGAAGATCGCCAACAATAATACTAAATAATGTCGCAAATAATAACACAATAATATTGGTAATAATCCAAAGAACGCGAGATAGTATTTGGACGTGACTCTGATACACGAGAATATCGAACGCAAATAATAGCGCAAAACAAATACGCGGCAGCGAGAAACACACGATACTAGAGAAACGATACAAATAGTAACGCGGAAGAATATTGCAAATACTAACGCAAAGGAAGATCGCAAATAATAACGCGAAAGAAGATCGCGAGATACGATCGCAAGCAATAACGTCAAATAATTACAACTAATAACGCGAGATCCTATTTCGAATAATAACGCCGAATAATATCGCAAATCGTAACGCAAACTAATACCGCTAACAATTACGCAAAATAATATCGTAATTAATAACGCGGAATAATATAACGGCTAATAACGCAAAAGAATATCACAAACAATAACGCAAAATAATATCGCGACTAATAACGCAAAATAATAACACAAATAATAACGCGAAATAATATCGCGACTAATAACGCAAAATAATAACACAAATAATAACGCGAAATAATATCGCGACTAATAACGCAAAATACTGTCGCGAAACGATATCGCAAGTAATACGAGGGGGTAGTGTCGCGAATAATATCTCCAGAGAATATCGGGAATGATAGATCCCGAGCGGCGTAACGAACAAGACCCAGGAACGCGACACGGAAATTATACGCAGCGAGCAACATGTAAAAACACGCGGTATGCGGGCGCGACGTGACTCGCACGCTGGGGCGCGGCGGCGGAGGCGCGAGCGCGAACGCGGGCGCGACTCGGGACGGCACTACGCAATCGAAAACGCAAAAAGGGTCGAACTCTAACGCAACGCTAGCAGATACGTTTTTACGCCACACTCAACGCGCCCTCAAAGTCGGTCGTCAAAACGCCGGACTTCACACGGTACGCGAGCAGATACGCGGTAACGCCACACTCAGCGCGAACCCGAGGACGTACGCCATACGCGACTCTAATACGCGGCCACTCCCGGATGCCGTCCGCGCGAACGCGATACCTCGCCCTTCGGCCCCGCCGAAGGTCACCGCACACACCCGCGATCGCGATCTCCAAGGGGGTCGTCACGCGACGCGAATCCGCGATACCCTAATCCCGCACACACAAAGCTCGCGCGATCGCCAAGGGGGCCCTCCGCGCTCGATGTCGATCGCTTTCGCGAAATCACTAATCTGCTACGCCGTGCACGGCGAGCTAACACCAAATTCACTAATTACCCACGCGAGTCGGCAACGAAACGCGAACGCGACCCGACGGCTTTCCCGTGGCTGTACACCAACAATAATTCGGGCAACCTCACCGGCACTTGACTCGGTCTCCTCGGCGTCACCGCCTCCTCGGGGTGCTGGTCCGGGTTAGCTTTCTCGCCTCACACACTCTTAGCTTTTCGCGATACTTTTCGGCGGAGACACGTCCAAACTCAACGAGGGGGCGAACCGAAAGAGATCGTTCCTTTGGTCGCTCGATTGCGGATCGACGACGTGCCCCACCAAGGGGGTGCGTACGTCTCTCCGCGCGACAACGCGGGCCAATGGGGATCGATCCCGCAAGTACACAGCGACACCTCGCGTAACGTTGTCTCGCGTGATCCGTTGCGGGGTGCCTCGCGACTCCGCGATAATTAATTGATGGGGCGATCGGTGAACGGGGTCGGATGCCCCGGTCCTCCTCATGGCGTCTCCGCCGCGGGGACGTCCCTCCCCGTGGCCTCCGGGTTGGAGTCGTAGCCGTCTTAGCGACTACGCGTTGCCCTCTTATTGCATTCTACTTCTAATTCTTGCGATAATCGGGTCTTCTCCTGAAATAATAATAAGAAAAAATGGGTCATACAGCTGTATTAAAATTGCTACTGATATTTTTAACAGCATCGGTATTTTTTATCACGTATATGTATTCCCCAACACAGAATTATTACATAATGAAAAGAGGAATGTAATATTAGTGTCAACAGTAAGATTTACCTCTTGTAATTGTTGTAAAGTAACAAGCTCGTTGCCATCTCCACAGGATGTGGCTCTCTGCGTTTTAAGTAATATTTCAGTACGATTGTGTTCTGCACGATCTTCTAATTCTTTCACCCTCTGTTCAAACTAGAAGAAAGATCGTAGCATAAGACAAAAAATATCTCAATATCTCAGTCGAAAAATTTGTTTCCAAAATAAAGATTTCCATAATATTTACCTCTTCACTTGAGATTAATTTGGCGTGCATATCATTATCTCCGAGGGCGAATCTGCGATCTCCTTCTCGTGACTCGTGCCCGTGATACGGCCGCAGGGGGAAGTGATCCGCGCAGTTCCTTGGGCGTAGCGTACCCACGGTTTCCCGAGCTCAACACCGCGGACAAACACACACAGATACACGATACGATTAAAGGGTCCGAGATAAGAAGAAGAAGAGCCCCTGTTACTCCGCGATCGCGATCCACCACCGACACGCAATTCAATTTTCAATATGGCAGGCAGTAGGCACAATGACTTTTCGCTTTCACTTTTCGTGTCTCCGACGCCGACCATGCCCGATCGACGTTCGGCTTGTTTCGGCTCACGATATGCTAAACTAGCGCCATACGTTGGCGTCACATTGTATTATCTTAAAACTAACTTGACTGCTACACATGTGTTATTCGGAACGTAGAACTATCAGCAAAAACATATTTTTGAAATTATTATATCAGGGCAGCGATCATGAAACTTCAAACGGAACATTTCACTTTTCACAATTCCGCTTGTCTAGATTCCGCGTGAACTTTTTCATGAATTACAGAGGCATTACGAGCGATTATGTATTGAGATATGTGAAAAGTGAAATCACTAAATATATCGTAACATCAGGTAAAGAAAATTACTAGAAAATTACTAGTACCTTGAACCATGAATCGCCGATATTTCAAATTAAATCTTGAGAGAAATATATAGGTGTAGTAAGCAGCTGCAATCATAAATGTAACAATAAAACAAAAAAAAATATTGTTAAATAATTTCAAAAATCATGCGGATTTAGTGAAAGGTCGAATAGACCGAAAAAGTGAAAGCAAACGGAAAATGGTAACCTAAAAGTACTATCTATTAATTATGTGTCAAACGATATATGCATATATGTGATAGAGGTTATTTAACTCGTGTAACTTATTAATATGTTTAGAATGATATGTGGAATGAGGTAGCTGAAAACATCAATGCAGCTAATGCAGGTCCTCGGAAAAATGGACAAAAATGGGCGAAGGTTATAATATGTATACCTCTATTATGTCATAGTTTTAAAATTAAACACAGATTAAATTATTATTAATCTTTAAAAAAGAAGTCTTTATATATAATAATCTATAATTCTTCTAGACATGGAAAGATATGAAATCGTACATTTTAAAGAAAGAAGTTAAACGAAGAAATTATATACAAGGGACAAGTGGTGGATTTCCTTCTAAAATTCCTTTTTCAAGTTTTGAAGAAGAAGTTTTGCAATTGTTAACACCGGAGGCAGCTGGAATGGAAAATATTCCAGAGGGTGGAATAATTGATGATACAGAAGAGACAGCACAAGAATGTGATCCAAGTAATGATGAAATAGATGAGCAGAATATGTTATCACATCCAGAAGTATAAGAAGAAGATAATATAGGAAAATACATCGCCAAATATTGATAAAAGAAAGCAGAAGAATATTAATACGTTACACAAAAAAATAGTACAAAAAAAGGTGATTTAAAAGATATGTTATATAATATAATGAAAGGTGTAAAAAAGATCTTTAATTTATTATACATATAATAGTGAATTTACTAAGAGATTATTTAATATCTGTCTTAAATTACACAAAAGTCCACGCATCAGTTATCATGCAGCATATTAAATATTCAAGAAAAGAAATTAAAAATAAAGAAAAAAGAATTAAAAATTAGAAAAAAAAACATTAAAGGCGCAAGAAGATATTTTAACTGAGTTGAAAAACATAAAAGATATTTTACAGGCACAGTCTGCAGATGAATTAGTATTGTAAGATTATTAACATATTTTAATTAAGATACATTTTAAACGCGATATTCTGTGGCACTGAACTCTATACATGCTAGAATGATCTATTGCTCTAGCTGTCGCCGAGAGAAAGGTGCGTTTGGGTGTACCTCTCCCTCTGTAGTACTACCTGATTGGTCAATTGCATAAATAGGTAGAGACGCATGACAAGCTGCGTTTCGATATTCACTGCAAGTACTGTAAGCATCATTCTGTCTTTGTTGCACATAGTATATCAAACGAAGATGCAGCGATGCTTACAGTACTTGCAGTGAATATCGGAACACAACTATAGCTCACTGCGTCATATTTCTGCGAGTGATCAATCAGGTAGTACTAGAAAGGGAGAAGACCCACCCAAACGCACCTCTCTCTCAGCGACAGCCAGAACAATAGATCACTCATTCGTGTATATAGAGTTTAGTATTCTGTGCAATATAAATATTCGTGAAAAGTTTATTTGTGTTGTTAATAAAATATATATTCATTCATACAGCATTTTGAAAAAGTGTATTCTTTGTTTCGTACTACAAAAAATAATTCCTAAAAACTGTACAACGGTTATGCGTCTATTTAGATAATTGCTTTCGATGTTAAAAATTGCAAAATTTCTTATTCAACACAACCCTAGGTACCCTCTCCAGGGTCCAACGTATCCTATGCGTTTTTAAGTAGTGCTGTAACTTTTTTATAATGCGATTTAAACTCATGGCATAAGGGGGTAAAAAAACTAGATATTTGTGGACACAATAGGTCTAGAGAGAGAATTTTTTGTACACTAGTATTGAGCTGAGATTGGCACGAAGTTGGAACAGGGTTCGTAGTACCCTGGTGTGGCTAAATTGTAATTTTTCGTCGTCCGGGGTACTTTTTTTTACACTTTTATTTCTTTTTTTTCATTCACTTGGGTACAGACGACCTCCTGTATGTTCACGTAATTTGGTTACAAACAGATTTTTCAAGTACTTGAGTTGATATAGGATGCGCGCGTCCAAACAAAGGACGCGCGCACAACGCGTCTGAACACGTTTGTCTCGTGTACGATAAATATCTATTACTCAAAACCTTTTCTAACCATTTATTAAAATTTAATTAGTAGAATTTTACCCGTTACTACTAAGCGCGCGATTTATCAACATTTTGAAATGTACAATTTTCGTCGTTTCAAATAAATATACTTTTTAGAGCAAACCACATCATACCATTTTCTTTGTTAGCTTGGTAAAATTTAAAAAAATCCACCGGTCGTTTTGTTTAAATTTTAATTTAAAAAATTTTACGATTTTTAATAAAAACCATCATATTTTAACTCTTTTTCGCGATATGATTTATTCTGCAGCTTATAATTCCTAAACAAATAATTTTTTCGCTTAATTTCTTTGCTATACGTCTTTTTCGGAATTCGGAGTATCGATTTCACTATAAATAAGCTTAAAAATATGCATTTAGTCGAGAGTTACAGGTCAGTAAAGTTTTAGGGTTCCACAGACCCTGGTATGGCGGGCATGGTAACCAAAAGTGTTATATCCAAGTCGGGCTCCGCCCCTCCGAACCACCCTGGCCGGGGGTTTCGCCCCCTGGACCCCCTCTCGGGGGGCTCCGCCCCCTACGCCCGCCGGGGGGCTTCGCCCCTCTGGACCCACCATTAGGAGTTTCACTTACACGTACTACATGCTAAGTTGTAAAGCGAGGTCTAAGCGAAGTTTCCAATGAGGGGTCCAGGAGGGTGTAGCCTCCGGCGGGGGATGGGGGGCGGAGCCCCCCGAGAGGGGGTCCAGGGGGCGAAGCCCCCGGCCAGGGGAATTTAAGAGGGGCGGAGCCCCCCGACTTTGATATAACACTTTTCTATTGCAAAAGCAACATCTATTACGAAAACAAGATTAAATCTTGTAGAAAAAGATTTGAAACAGGCGCTGACAGAAAGGGTGGTTGTGGAGAAAGGGGCAACGCCCTACCTTGCGTAGGGGTCTTGCTAATTTTTTCTGTATCCATTTTTAGTATATTGTAGATTCATCTCTTTAGTAAGGCGAAGATTTAATAGATATAAAGATCCTACACGTCAAGTGAATAGAACGTTCTACCTTGCGTACGGGGCCTTGCTAATCTTTTCAGTATTAATATTTTTAGTATATGGTAGACTCATCTATTTAGTAAGGCGAAGATTTAATGCATACTTATATTTATTTATTATTAAAAGTATACATACGTTTCAAATTCGCGCACTTTTGCATGCGCGTGCAACCATTGAGCATGCGCATGTGGTCACAGAGCTGACAGAGCATGCGCATGTGGCCGCGGGGAATGTTCGTGGTCGCTACATCGCGTCGGTATAACAGGTTTCATAACCTGATAGTCGTCAACTTTAACTGTTAATATCTCGCTTCGCGGGGCAGAGCGACACTTTTTTCTGTCAGATTCGGTCATTTTGTGCAAAAACGCGTCGATTAGGCCTAAATTCAGCGAAATCGGTGAGGAGTGAACTCTCTTTCAGTATTACCCTTGTTTACACATTTTACCGAAATTAGAATAATTTATTATAAAATTACTAATTGTGTGCTACATGTATTAAATAATCGCTACATAAAATTAAGCAATATGTTATAAGTAGTAAGATATTGTTTTTATATACGTATATATATGTACACATAACCTAAAAACGTTTACTTTTTTCATGTGACTACTAATTAAATAATTACTAACAAGTTAATAATAACAAAAAACACATACCTATGTAGTAATTCAAAAAGATAATAAATTTTTGTTATTGCTGCTTTTTCAAAATTGTGGTGCTGTCTACTTTGTAAATATAACAGCTATTCACATATCACTACATATCACTTGTATAATAACATATTTTGCAGGGGCACACAACATTACTATTTCCCTATATTTCCACCTTTTCGCCAGTAAATTCCATGGCAAACAAGTTCACGAGAAAAGTTTCACGTTTCCACCGATCATGTAACTTATAAAAGTAACTTATAAAAGTTACATGATCGGTAGAATCATTGAGTTCGCGTGAAACTTTTCACTTTTCACGTTTCCGCCCTAGGGGAAAAGATGCATGATCGCTACCCTGGTGCGTGAAACAGTACCTGTAATGCCCGACAGAAGAAAAGATGCAATGTTGAACGTCGTACTCGCATAGTCCAAATTGTAAAAGAAGCAATACTACCCATAAACTCTAAATGATTTACATATCTTCTATTAGTATAATACAGATTGCACAGACTTTAAAGGTACACTGAATTTATTATTTAAATTATAATAAATTTTTGTACTTATTTATAAAAGATGCTCGAAATGTCCACCATCACATTGTACACATAATTGTGTACGCCTCGATAAATTCCGTCCTGCATCTCGTATCATTTGTGGTGTTATAATCGCAACTGCTTCAATAATTTTGCCCTCAAGTTTTTCGCAATTGTTTATATGTTCTCGATAAACGTATTCTTTTAAGGTACCCTATCCAAAAAATCTGAAGGAGTTAGGTCTGGTGACCTTGCCGGCCAACTTATAGGACCTCAACGTTCTATCCATCTCGCTGGAAAATTTGCATCAGTACACGACGTGCGTTTAATAAACTATGTGATAGTGCTCCATCGTGTTAAAAAACATTTGTTGTCGTTGAAATAAATGTAAATTTAATGGAATACCTTCTATCAAATTTATAAAATCATTTCATAAAAAATTTGTATAAATGTTTCCAGTTAGCCTTACAGGCATTTAAAAAAAACCAATCTGAAATTTAATATCAGTATTGTACGTACTTGTATACACAGTTATTTGTATAAGTAAGATACATTGAAAATTGTGTTTCTAATAATAGAAATAATTAACACATTAGAACTTACTATTGTATCATTTAGTATACCAGCCCATAAATTGATATTAAATCGATGCTGATAATTTCTCAATTTACAATAATTTGGATTTTCGTCCGCCCAAACATGTGATGGATATTAAAACTGCCTTCACGCGTAAAACACGATTCATCCGTAAATAAAATATTGTATACAAAACCACGTTGATTTTATTCCTGTTCTAGTGGCCATGAACAAAATCTCATTCTGCGTTTATAATCTTGTGGTAATAAATTTTGTACTTTTGTAAAATGATACGCATGGAATCTGTTTTCTTTTAATACACTTTGTACTGTTGTTCTTGGGATATTTAATTTTTACTAATTTTGCGTATACTAGTAGAAGGTTCATCTTCTACAGTTTGTAAAATTGCTTCTTTATTTTGGACTGTGCGGATAGGACGTTCAACAACTGCATCTTTTCTTTTGTCAGGAACCACAGATCCTGTTTCACGCACACGATGTACTAATCTCAAAAGTACGTTCTTGTTGACAGCTCTACGTCCTGGATAGCGCCCGTTATATTTTGCGTAGCAAGACAAGCGTTTTGCCCAAATTCACCATACATAAGTAACATATCACAATATTCTGCTGACGTGAAATCCATGTTGCAAAATAATTATTATTTTATTTATACATTATTTTGTTTTTGTTTTCTTTCTTGTTTTTAATACCATTTATTATAAAGAAATATCAGAAATTATAAAAAGAATTAAAAAATCATTTTTTAAATTAATTAAATTTAAAAATTTAATTAATTTTAAAGTTTAAGAATTAATTAAAAAATTAATATTGTCAAAAAAAGCACAAGTAAGAATAAATAAAAGCACAAGTAAAAATAAATTAATCATAAACAAATGAAAGGCAATAAGAGCCAGGCGCGGTAGTCAGTGCGCAATAAAATATATTCCAATTTAATACATAAAAAGCAAAATAGGCGAACATTTCAACCATTTTTGGTATTTATGCATAAAAGCGACTTCCTCTCCGATTTGCTTGATATTTTAATATGTTGTTGGGGATGTCTTCCCGAGTCATTTCATATATATACAGGGTGAGGCAATAACTATTACCACCTTAAATATCTTCGAATCTATAAGGCCCAGAGAAAAATTAGTGTAACCAAAATTGTACGGTACGAAGGGGGCTATCATATAGCGATAATAATTTTTGTCCAGGTGGAGGCGCTTTGGAGATATCAAGGTCATCTTTATTTTTTTAAATTGATTCGGTACATTTTTTTTCCATAATATGATAGAGGAGCTGAAAACAAGTTCAGAACTCATGACACAAGATCATTGAACAAGATTTAAAGTGAAAAAAAAAAACGATTAAAAAATACATTTTTGTATTAAATGAAATTTACGTTTAAAGAAGATGTTCCAAGTAACGTTTTATCAGTATGTTTATCGGTATATTTTGGTTTTTGACATTGCTTATAAATGAGGATCCTATCAACTTGTTTTTCAAACGGATACATCGTGCATGATTGACTGACTTTTATTTTCTTTTTATTTTAATCTTATTTTAATCCATTTTCATGTCTAGTTTATCCTGGAAACTTGCTCAGATATTTTTCAGTAGTGGAAATTTTCTTGAGCTAATTTTCTTGAGCATACATTAAGTCCTTTGTTAGAAGATTTGCCTTTAATTATACGACGAACAATGTGGTACCAGCACAATGGATGCCCAGCTCATTTTTCATTAGTTGCGAGAAATAAACTGAATGAAAAATTCACAAATCGCTGGATTGGACGTGGAGGTCGTGTAGTGTGGCCAGCTCGTTCGCCAGACTTGACACCACTGGATTTCTTTTTATGGGGAACCCTAAAGGACATGGTCTACAAAGAAGAACCAACTACACCTCAAGACATGCAACAACGGATTATTACAGCCTGTGCATCAATAACGCCCGATGTTATTAAAAAATCAAGCCAATCAGTGATTGAAAGAATCCAGTGTTGCATCGATA
Source organism: Harpagoxenus sublaevis (assembly GCA_030770355.1). Taxonomy (NCBI): domain Eukaryota; kingdom Metazoa; phylum Arthropoda; class Insecta; order Hymenoptera; family Formicidae; genus Harpagoxenus; species Harpagoxenus sublaevis. The sequence continues at coordinate 83,887 of JASTWR010000420.1, forward strand.
ATGATGGCCATCACTTCGAACATTTTCTTTAAACGTAAATTTTATTTAATACAAAAATGTATTTTTTAATCGTTTTTTTTTCACTTTAAATCTTGTTCAATGATCTTGTGTCATGAGTTCTGAACTTGTTTTCAGCTCCTCTATCATATTATGGAAAAAAAATGTACCGAATCAATTTAAAAAAATAAAGATGACCTTGATATCTCCAAAACGCCTCCACCTGGACAAAAATTATTATCGCTATATGATAGCCCCCTTCGTACCGTACAATTTTGGTTACACTAATTTTGCTCTGGGCCTTATAGATTCGAAGATATTTAAGGTGGTAATAGTTATTGCCTCACCCTGTATATAAGGGTCGGACTTAAATAGTTTCGGAGATACTGGCTGAGAAAGGATAAAAATAATAAATACAAAAATAAACGTTTAATGATGATTTATTCAACACTATCATTAGGAATCTGAAAAATTTCAGCCATTGCATCAAAGAATGCGGTAATCCGAGCGTAAACAAACCAATAGAGTCACTTTGAAAACATAAACAAACAGGCTGTACTACACAGGGACTGCCGCACTTCTCCGCATGCAGGGATGGGTATTTGTATACCAACTATTCATCGTACATATAAATATGTACTTTTCATGTACCAACTGTTCTCTGCTTTAACAAATATGTGCTTTCTAAGTTGAAGCACATACAAAGCACTGAAATACGAAATAAATAGCAAAGATACACTGAGTTTATTATTTAAACTATAATAAATTTTTGTACCAATAATTTATAAAAGATGCTCGAAATGCGCATAGACAAGCGTCTTGCCCAAATTTACCATACATAAGTAACATATTACAATATTCTGCTGACGCGAAATCCATATTATTATTAATCAATTTTATTAATAATAAATTTTATTTATTAATAAAAGTATTTATTTTTAACCCGTATCGGTTTTTTTAATTTAATTGACTACCGTAGAGTTTAATGTATACTGACTACGTTTAATTTCGATGACGCAAAAAAATGGGGTATTTATGCATAAAAGCGACTTCCTCTCCGATTTGCTTGATATTTTGGTATGTTGTTGGGGATGTCTTCCCGAGTCATTTCATATATATATATAAGGGTCCGGCCCTTATATGTATATATGAAATGACTCGGGAAAACATCCCCAACAACATATTAAAAAATAAACCAAATCGGAGAGGGAGTCGCTTTTATGCCTAAATACCTCCTTTCTCAGCTTGTATCTCCGAAGCTATTTGAGTCCGACCCTTATATATATATATATATATATATATGAAATGACTCGGGAAGACATCCCCAACAACATACTAAAATATCAAGCAAATCGGAGAGGAAGTCGCTTTTATGCATAAATACCCCATTTTTTTGCGTCATCGAAATTAAACGTAGTCAGTATACATTAAACTCTACGGTAGTCAATTAAATTAAAAAAACCGATACGGGTTAAAAATAAATAATTTTATTAATAAATAAAATTTATTATTACTAAAATTGATTAATAATAATATGGATTTCGCGTCAGCAGAATATTGTAATATGTTACTTATGTATGGTAAATTTGGGCAAGACGCTTGTCTATGCGCATTTCGAGCATCTTTTATAAATTATTGGTACAAAAATTTATTATAATTTAAATAATAAATTCAGTGTATCTTTTTAAAATCTGTGCAATCTGTATTATACTAATAGTAGATATGTATATTACTTGCAGTTCATAGAATTGCTTCTTTTACAATTAGGACTATGCGAGTATGACGTCCAACATTGCATCTTTTCTTCTGTCGGCCATTACAGACCCTGTTTCACGCACCTGATATAATAGTTTCCAAAATATGTTTTTGCTGATAGTTCTACGTTCCGACACTTGTTATGCGCATTTGCGCGACCAATAGCAAGATAAGAAGAAACATGTATTTCAAGCTTAATAAATAATTTAATTATTTATAAAAGTAAAATTAGGATTTCTGGTTCGGCGGGCGAAACGGGCGGTTGGCCCGGAGTAGCGAAGATCCCGATAGACGAGTTACAGGAGGAAGGAGGTCGGGAGGTCGGAGTAAGGTAGTGGAGTTGAGAGAGGAGAAATAGAAAAAGACGAGGAAATGGAGGTGTTGGAGAGGAAGGCGTGATGGAGGAGTGAAGGTGGAAAGTGTATTGGACGCATTTAGAGGTTAGGATGGCGAGAAGGAAGGTCAGGGGATGGAGACGTACGAGGAGAGAGGATGTAAGGTAACGGGCTGCGCACAATGAAAGGAATAGAGAACAGGAATAGGAATTCATAGTTGCATCCTTTTTCAATACACGTGCATTGAAAAAGGATGCGACTATGAATTTCTATTCCTGTTCCCTATTCCTTTTATTGTGCTCAGACTCTAACGGCGGACGGCGCCGGGGCGCTGCTGCGTGGGTCGTAGACTATCCAGAACAGAGATTGCGACTCACGGGCGCGCCGGCGGCGCTGTTGCGAGAGAGCGGCGAGCTAAGAACAACGGAGGGTCCGAGTCGGCGCTGTGTGTCGACCACGTAGTGGGTTGGCATTAATGCGGGACGTCGAGGTATGAGTTTCTGAACGCACTTGGCAATACGTGCGTTGATGACGAGTCGGTAATGCGTAGCAAGCTTACGTTGAGAGAATTAAGGTGCTAAGAGAAAAAAGCGAAAAAAGATCAACGTGAAAGTGTAGAGAAAGGTGAGAGAAGCGGAATACAAAGGAAGGAACGGAGAAGAGATCGGTGAAAGAGGTGTGAGAAGCCGGATCGAGAGGAGAAAGTTAGGGAAGTTAGGGAGAAAGGGAGAAAGGAGGAGATAATAGAGGCAAAAAAAGGTGGGTGAAAGAGTCCATTGCGAGGAAAGGGTGTGAGATAGGACGAGAGGGCGGAAGCACGAAATCGAGAGGAGGGAAGTGGAAGGTTGGCGAGCCGGGCAGGTGGAAGTAAGAGGAGTGCGGAGAGAGGGAAAGAGAGCGACAAAAGGGAAGGAGAGAAGGAAGGAAAGGCACTCAGGATGGGAAAAAATAAGAAAGCATCGCAGAGGAAAGAGGAAGGTGAGAGGAGCACACGGGAAGAGGAGAACGGGCGAGAGCAGCTGATCGTGAGAGAGGAGAACAAGAGAGGAGAATCAGGAAAGGAACAGAAGGAACAGAGGTTAGAAGGGATGGCAAGGGAGCTGAGATAGCTGAGGAAGGATCTAACAAAGGAGTTGAGAGAGCTGAGAGGGGAGATAAAGGATATGAGGTTGAGCATGACGGGAGGACGGAAAAGTGGACCGGAGGGAGAAAGGAAGATGGTGTATAAGAAGATGGAAGAGAGGAGAAAGAAGGAAAAGGAGACAAGGATGACAGATCGGGAGGACGAGAAGGCATGTGGTAAAGAAGCGGAAAGAGGAGAGGGAGTGTATGAAATAGAGGTAAAGGAAAAGGAAGAAGAGGAATGGGTAGAGATAAGAGCGAGTGGACTGGGCGGAGGAAGCGGAAAGGGAAATGGAAAAGGATAGAGTAGAAAGGAAGGAAGATGAAAGAAGAGGGGAAAAGAGGAGGTGACGAGGTACAAGGCAGGGAGAAAGAGAGGAGAAAGGAAAGCACGGAGACGAGCCAAAAGAAGGTAAAAAAAGGAGGGCAAGAATATTTGTAAAAAAAATTGATAGGGTGGATCAACGCGCAACTAACGAGATAAAGGAAAAAGGAGGAAGAGGAGGGCAGAAAAATGAGGGATGGAGGGGCGTGGAGGGAGAAGATAAGTGGTAACAAGGATGGGGAGGGGACGGGAGGGATTATGGAAGAAGGGAGAATGAGGGGTGAAGAGAGAGATGCAGATAGAAATTAGCAGGTACCAGGGGAGGACGGAAGACGAGAGGGAGAAAAAAGACAAAGAGTTATGGAAAACGTTTAACAGGAGGGGGGAAAAGTAGAGAAGAAGGAGAGAGAGAAGAGAACGGGATGAGAGGGAGAGAGGAAGAAGAGCGCTGGAAGATGGATAAGCGGAGGAGAAATCTAGTATGGAGGGGGATTGAGGGAGAGAATTCGCAAGACAGAAAAAGGGTGGCAGAGCTGATCATGGAGTGGAAGTTAAGAAGAAAGGTAGGGGTGAGAAGAGTGGAAGAAAGGAGGGGTGAGTCCGGTCCGGGAAAACAGTATATTGATAATAAAGCTGGAAGAAGAAGCAGATAAGAAGAAGTTGCTTGACAGGGGTAAAGAGATAAATAGGAGATGGGTGGTTGGAATTGATGATGACCTAACGAGCGAAGAAAGAAGAAGGAGATAGAAGATACAAGAAAAGGCGAGGATAGAGAGGAGGGAGGACAAGGAAGTCAGAGCAGATAATAGGAGAATATGGGTAGAAAGAAGAAAGGTGAAGTGGGATGAGAGAAGTGACTCCTGGAACGAGGTGTAGATTTGGAGATGACAAGGTGGATAGCGAATAGGTAAGATTAAAAGAGAAGGGAATGAAATAGAGGATGTCGAGGAGAAGAAAGGAAGAGGGGGTTGGAAGAAGAGAGTTGGGGAAGAAGGGGAGAGAGGAAGCAATTCGGGGGTGAAAGCAGTGTGGTTGAGAGACTTGAATGTATTTGTGTTTTTAGAAGTTCTCATGTGCAGAGATGTAAGGAGAAAGGAGATAGAACTGAGAAGAAGGGCCAGAGGCACGGAGTCAGGTGAAGGTTTGAGAGAGCAGAACGAGGTTCGGGCTGGCAACTCGCACGGTGCTAGGCTGTGGAGGAAATAAGAAAAGTTTTGGCATAACGGAGGGGGAAGGGTCCGTGAAGGTCGCCCATGGCCAGGTCGGGAGAGGTGTGATTATTGTACTTGTAAAGGGTTGGGAACGTCCCTGCAAAACGCCTTTGTAAACCCCATAGGGAAAACAAATGACCTAATTGGAGTAAAAGTAAAATTATGTATTTTATAAATTTAAAAGTAAAACTATGTATATTTATTTTATGTTCTGTTATTATTAGCACTTATTAATAAATAAAAATATAATTTATTAGTTTATATTCATCTGTACATTTTTACCACTACAGTCATTACCCATTTATAATAAAATTTATGTGACAGATTTGACAGTTCAATCCGTATCACATTTCATACAGCTAATACTCATGTCTTTTATTCTGCTATAAATATTATTACATTTGGTAAATTTCTACAATTAGGGCCTCAACGAGAAATCAATCGCCACTTAAATATATTGTAGGGGAGGTCTTTCTGAGTAATTCTACGCAAGAAAAAAGTGGGGGACGGCATTGGTTTAGAAGATATAGCAAATTGAAATTTCCTTAATCGACAGTTATTTTGAGTATTATGAGATATATATATGAGAGACTAGTATACCAAAGTACATGCGTGGACAGAGGAGCGTATTCCACAGTGGTCGGGGGAGGGGGGGGGGGGGGAGTGGATCTCGCTTTACAACTTACAAAGTACATGTGTGGACAGAGGAGCGTGTTTTTGCCCCTCGAATCCAAAACTGTTGATAAAATTTGGGGGTCGACCTTCCTTCACCTTGCACAGTAAACATAATTCTCGTGTTCTCACAAAAATCATAACGTCACAGTCTTCGACCGCCAATCGATCAATGAAGTCTATCGTCAGTAGTCCTGTGTTATAACAATTAATAGAACAATGAAATTATTTCAGTTTCTATCCATATGTGAAAGGCAGAATGAATTAATAGAGTTTTTGCGAAAATGTGGCGTAATTGAAATTTCAAAATTTTAATGCTTTTTATTAGATATTATAAATCTATAGGTTAGTGACGCGCTTTATAAGTATGCGCTTTGTAAGTTGAAGCGAGGTCCACCCTATACAGGGTTGGACGGGAGGGTGCAGGTGGGGGGACCCCCCCCCCGCAACCCCCGACTTGTGTGAAACGCGCTCCTCTGTCCACGCATGTACTTTGGTATATTAGTCTCTCATATATATATCTCATAATACTCAAAATAACTGTCGCTTAAGGAAATTTCAATTTGCTATATCTTCTAAACCAATGCCGTCCCCCACTTTTTTCTTACGTAGAATTACTGAGAAAGACCTCCCCTACAACATATTTAAGTGGCGATTAATTTCTCGTTGGGGCCCTAATTGTAAAAATTTACCTTACATTTAATTAATAATTACAATAAAGACAAGAAGTAACTTTAACAACGCAGACAATGCGTATGCAAAATTATATCAGTTCTGAGAATAGAATTGATGCGCTTAAAAACACCTTCACTATCTGTGCTATGTGACATGACTGAGCGCGCGAATTTCGAACAACTCGATTGACCAACTTTGAACACTTCTCATTTGAAAACTATTATAGCCACGGCATTTTGGTATTAGGATATTTGTCTCAGAGTGATCTCAGGTATCTGCCAGTAGCAAGTGGAACGTCAGGTCTGGGACACCCTGTATAAATATTATGAAGATTTGAAAAACAAAAATTGTTTCTGTGCTCTATAAACAGTGATTAATAGTTAAAAATCACACGTCTAAAGGTAAAAAAATCTGTCATACCAACGAAGTAAAGTAATGCATGCATGCATTACGATGGAAACAGTGCGCAAAATATGGAATTTAATATATACATATAATTGTAATAGAATGCTATGTATTATATATGCAGGGATGATATGGTATGGACCTCGTTTCGTAAGAAAGGTTAAAACCCACATGGTAAAATACACTGATAGATCTCGTTTCACACTGCAAACTGATGTGGAGTGGGCCTCTTTTTTAATTAATCCAAGTAAAATTTAATTAAACCGCGATTTAAATATTTTTTAAATTACATAAGATGGATCACGGAGCTCCGTGGAGGGGCCTACCGATTACATATTTCAAGACCCATATCAGAACGTATAATTAATCGCACTGTACTTATTACGTAACGAATTGCATGGCCAACAGCAATATGTGGTCAATCGCAACGCTTTCTCATGATTACAACGTGATCATTTGCAATGTGTGGGCAATTGCAACGTGATCAATCAGGACTGTAGCAATTACAACATGGTCAAACGCTTCAAATGAAAATATCAGTATAATATTTTTAACTGCAAATAAATATTAATTTTTGTTTTATTTATGCAACTAAATGTAAGATCTCAGAAATGTTTTGAAGGTGTTTTTAAAAATTTAAGATACGCAATAAGATTAGTGGACATAATAAAAAAATATAAGTAAAAACATTTTGAGAAAAGAGAGATATTGATACACAAACATTATACTTAGATATTCTTCGACTACTTAGGCATTCTGAGAAAAGTTTTTATACCTGTAGATAAAAAAAGTAAAATTAATTTAATGTACACATGTTCTTTCTCCTCACTCCTCTCACTTTCTCCGCTCTTTAAATTATTTTATTTTTCTAGCCGTAACCAAAAACAAAAAACGAAAAACTCATAAAGGATGTCTTTTAACGTTTAATATCTTTTTTAATTGCAAAAGTTTGTGATTTAAGTAAAAGGTCAAATAGTACTGTTAACTTTAATCGTCCGCGATCCAACCTATTTCCCGCACGATCTCTGATAAGCAGAGGAAGGGATCCGTAAATGATTCGTACACTCGTTTGATTAATATTAAAAGATATTAAAAGATATAATAGTTCAATTAATTCCGTACTGAAATACACAACCGATCTGCTCTTTGTTCAGCCATGTACTGACTGTCTCTGACTACGAGAATACAAGATGAAGTCCCGTACTCTCTCATCTCCTTCAAGCTACTCTTGCGCCATCTCTCGTTCGTTGGACGTTAACACTCGGCCTTTCCTGCTTTAATGACTCGTCCTCAAGGCATGAGTGTAACGTTTCTTAAAGTTGATAATCTTGAAGTCGCACTGGAAGTTTTCTCTTCGGTTGTTACCTCCTTTCTTTTTTGGATGATTTTCCCTCTTTTGGTAGTTCCTTTTCCGGTTTTCTCTCTTTTGGTTCCTTTTCCGGTTCTCTCTTTTGAGGTAGTTCCTCTTCCGGTTGATCTCCCTCTATTGTGCTTTCGGCTTCCACATTCTTTTATTCGTCATCGCTCTTCTGTTTGTCCTCATTAGGTTCATAGTCGTCGTCATCGGTATCCGGGCCTGGCCAACCCTTTAACTGGGAGGCGTGTGCCGTCGTCGTGTAGACGCGACCCTCTTCGGTTCTCAAATCGGTCACTCGATACGTGTCGCCTGGTAAAATTTGCGTTATAATTAACGGGCCTCTAAATCGGTTTTGCATTTTTCGACTTCCTCCCGTAATCACCAGAGCGCTGCGCATAAATACCAATTCTCCCACGTCGCATTTTAGTGCAGGGTATCTATGCTGATCGTACCTGGTTTTCATAGATTGTTGCGTCCTCAGGATACTTTCTCGTGCTTCCGCTTTCATCTCGGTAGGGTCATGCCAAGGTATCGTATCTTCATGCTGTATATTCCGTAGCCGTTCGTCTCCTGATTCGAACTTATACCCATGGGGCGTTTAAAATGGAGATTTCCCTGTTGATTTATTAGGAGTAATGTTGAGATCTCGTTCTACCAGTGGTAACTGTTTCACCCAGTCACTACGATCTTCTTCTTGGCATTTTATTATCAGGGTGGGGAGAACTGTGCGGTTCAATCGCTTCACCTGACCGTTTGCTTGTGGATGTCGTAAAGAATTTAAGATGTGTTGAATTCCTCGTTGCGTGCAAAATTGCTCGAACTTTTGCGACGTAAAGCACGTTCCTCGATCGCTGATAATCTTCGTCGGCGTTTCTTTCTCGATCTCGAACATCGTCAGTGCCTTAATTACCTCGCTGGCATTCGTGGTTTTGGTGGCAAAAAGCCTTGTCATCTTCGTCAAATTGTCAAGCAGTACTAGTAAATACTTCTTTCCTCCTGCTCCCGTAATTAGCGGTCTTTGATGATCAACATGGATCACTTCGAATGGTCTTTGTCCTGGCAAAATCGCGTTGAGGAGCCCTGCTTGTCGCCCTGCGGGTATCTTGATCATGATGCACTCAAAACAATTCTTGATGTGCCCTCGAATGTATCTCCTCATCTTAGGAAACCAGTAGTTATCTTGAATTTCCGCGATTACCCGATCGAGTCCAAAATGTCCTTTCAAATTGTGGTACTTTACTGCTAAACTCTTTCTCATACTCGTCGAGACCACGAACACGAGCTTCGTCGTACAATCTGATTTCGTTTGTAGTCATCTGTATAATATACCATTACTTAACGCAAACAATGCTCTTTTCCTCAGCCGTATGGTCTTCTGCCGGTTTTATAAGAATTGCTCTCTTCAGTCGTATCTCCGGATCACCGTGTTGGAAGATGTCAACTTGGTCCTCTTCCGTGAGTGTCGTCATAACCTCGTATTTTCGTTCGAAAACTTCGTCGAGCGTGTCTTGACCTTTCTCTTCGGGACATCGGCTTAAAGCATCGACGTGGGCTAAGCGTGCCCCCGCTCGATATCGTATTTCCGCGTCAAACTCTTGAATCAGGTTAAACCATTGTATAGCTTGAGCGTTCTTCGATCTGGATGTGTTTAGATACGTAATAGCCTTACAGTCCGTCACAATCGTAAACGAAAGTCCAATAAGAAATTGACGTAAACGTTCTAGATTCCAAACAATGGCCATCAATTCCAGTCGCGACGAATGATAATTGCTTTTAGCCGGCGTGGTCTTCTTGCTGACACAGTACACTAGATGTAAGGCTCGATCGTTCTCTTCTTTCAATAGCATCCCCGTTAAGCCAAGGGTGCTCGCATCCGTGTGTAGTTCGGTCCTAGCCTTCGGGTTATACAAATGCAGCACCGGTTTGTTTATCAGTGCCTCCTTCAAATCTGCAATCTCGTCGTCCTGTTCTTTCTCCCACTTGAATGGTTGATTTTCTCTCGTTAGCCGACTCAATGGCTCGGCTCTCTGGGCATATCGTGGAATGAAACGTCTAAAGAATCCCGACATACCGAGACACCGTCGTACTTCGTGCACATTTCGTGGAGTTTCGTAGTGTACAATAGATTGTACTTTTTGGGGCTGGTTGTATTCCGTTTTTGGATATAACAAATCCAAGATATTCTATCTTGACCTTTCCAAAATGGCATTTGCGTAAGTTTAGCGTCAATCGGGCGTTTCGTAGGGCTTCTAACACTTCGCGTAAGCGTAGAAACATTTCTTCCCAATCCTTCGCTGGCACTAAGACATTGTCCAAATAGCGTCGTGACTTTATACCTTTCAAAACCATTTCCATCAGTCGTACAAATTTGTAAGGATTGTTTCTGAGCCCAAATATCATTCGATTGAATTGATATGTCGCCTCCTGCGTTACGATTGCTGTTTTCGGCTTCGAACTTTCCGTCAGTGACTTGTAGAAATCCCTTGGCCATATCGAGAGTAGTAAATATCTCATTATCCGATAACTCTTCCAGTTGGTCGTCAATAACCGGCATCGGAAATTCTTCCTTGATCGATTGTTCGTTCAATCTTCTGAATTCTACAACAAGTCTTGGCTCTCCGTTCTTTTTCCATACTTTCAATACAGGACTAGCGTATGTCGATCGAGTCTCGCTCACTATCCCGTGATCTTCCCAGTTGTTCAAAATCGTTCTGATGGCCTCTTGATCCTTCTGCTTTATATAGTTTCTGCCGAAAAGGGCTGCTTCCCGGTTCTTCTTCGATGTCGACTTCCATCAAATGCGTTAGTCCAAGCTCCGCCAGATTCATCGCAAAGCAGTCCGGGAACTTGTTGATTAGGGCTAACAATCGGTCTCTCGTTTCTTCCGTGGTGTCTTCATCAATATTGACTTCTTCAATCTTTATTAAGTTCGATGGTGGCACCGCTGATTCACTCGCCTGAAGCCGCTGCACAGTTTCCCCTCGACCAATCACGTCTCCTCGCTGAATTTCTATTTTCTCGGCGCTCGTATTGCTCACGGCAATTTTTGTAACACTGTCTTGAATCTGTAGTAACTGCGCAATGGGCCCGTCTCGATTAAGCATCATTTCTCCGTTTGCTTTGTCTCTGTCGCTAATAGCATTTATGAAACAAATCTCGCCGCGTGGCAACGATCTTGATTCGTTTGCTCGTAACTCGATATTTCCATCTTCATCGATCTCGATCTCTCGAAATGGATTGTCGTCCCGGTAGCCGAATTTGAGAATCTCCCCGACGCGGATGTATGCGATGTCTTTCAATTCGGTAAACGTACGCCCGATAAACATCTCTACGGGTTGTGCGTTGTCCGACACCGCATGTACCGTGACTTCTTTGTCCACTATATCGTCAACGCTAAGTTTAACCTTCGCACTGTGTGTCGATCGCACCGCAGCCTGCTCGTTATTCCCGAACCCGAACAAGTCTTTTTCGTCTGGATGCGTACGAAGATTTAATCTTTTAGTCGTAGATTCGCGAATTGTACAGATCGAACTCCCAAGGTCGATCAATGCGTGTACAAGTTCCACGTTTACTTGAACGTCTTTGTAATATTTCGCGCCCGAGGTGACGCGCGTCGTTTCCGGCGATATCGTCGTTTCACTCACTATATACGTCGCTCCTGTCCCTTTCTGTTTTACCACAGGGGCTGCCTCGGTGCAGTTCCGCTGCGTGTGTCCAGTTTTCTCGCACTTGTAACATTTTACTACTTTTCGTTCCTTCGGACAATCTCGCGATATGTGTCCATAGGTGTCACAATTGTAGCACTTTAGCTCGCCTTTTTCGTTCTTCACTGGTGGTCTCGGATCTCTTCCTGCTGGTGCACTTCGGGTCGACGCCGTCGTCGAAGTCTCCGCCGTAGCCGTAGCCGCACTCGTGTCTCCTGACGCATTCGCACTTGTGTCCGCGTTGTGATTTGTTATCGGCAGAGTTACGAAACTTTCCATCCTTTTGTCCACCGAGCCAATCCCGACGTTCGCGAGCAATCAATTCGTATTTTATTATGTCTGCAAACAACGCATTTTCGTCCGCGTGCACGGAGCTACTGAGCTGCAACCACAAATCGCGTGATCGTAAACCAATAAAAACTTGATCCTTCGATTCCGTAAAATTAAGTCTCGCATCATGACACAATCTCATCTTTTCATGAAAATAAAGGTTGACCGACTCATCCGCCTTTTGACGTCGATCCTGCATCCGCTTCACTTTTTCGACTATGCTGAGCTGTCGTCCAAACGTGGCCTTAAACTGCGTTTCGAACTCGTTCCATGTCGCTATGTCCGCTTGTCTTTGTACATACCAGTGTCTCGCAGCGCCCTCGAGACGCATCTTAACCGTCTTTAATTTGAATTGATTTAGCCATTGGTGCAATCGCACCATGTCGTTCACGTTTCGTAGCCAATAATCCGCTTCTCTCGGATCGCCTTCACCCGAGAACTTCTCGAGTTGATGATTTAAGTCAGGCATCACATGATATGATATTGCACCACCTGCTTCCATTGCACTCCCGGTGTTGCTTCCCCCGGATCGCACCGTCTGCATGAATCGTTCTTGTTGGTCCATAAACATCCTTCTCTGACCGTCCATAAGCGACTGGATAATCGCCTGCACTTCCGCGCTCAAAACTGTCGAGTCTGTCATCGTGGTTTTATCGTACTCACTCAAAAATCTTACATGCTCACACTCTCTATCCCGCACTGTATTCGCGAGTAAGAAGGCATCGCGTCGTTCTATCATCGTTTCGCGTGCGGTACTTCTACATTTCTTCTTTCGGCGTTTCGCGTGCCGTCCCTTATCCCACTTCTGACGTGTTAACTTTAATTGTCCGCGATCCAACCTATTTCTCGCACGATCTCTGATAAGGAGAGGAAGGGATCCGTAAATGATTCGTACACTCGTTCGATTAATATTAAAAATATAATAGTTTAATTTATTCCGTACTGAAATACATGACTGATCTGCTCCTTGTTCAGCCATGTACTGACTGTCTCTGACTACAAGAATACGAGATGGACTCCTGTACTCTCTCACCTCTTTCGAGCTACTCTCGCGCCATCTCTCGTTCGTTGAACGTTAACAGTATGATTTCTTTATCAAGAGACACGGTAGTGTCTCGCGCCAAATAATGCGGAACGTGAGACTGCCTTGTTTATCTATACGCAAGCCAGATGCGTGTAGGGAAGACCGGGAAAAAAAGTAACAGGATAAAGTTGTAACATCGTAAATATTTCTGAAACTATAACGGATATATATGTTTGGGCAGTGAGGCAAGATTTGTTAGACAGATCGGCATTTGTTTATTAGCTCTCTGTCGGTCTTTGCAAAACATGCAAGAGCAGAAATTACCCTTTTCGCTCTTCATGTAAGGAGGATATTGGATTTTGCATTTTTTGGGAACGGGATTAAACCTATTTTAATAACCCTAGTTTTTCATACTTCTAAATTTTTACGTGCTTCCCACACTGGGGTACAGGCTACCCCACGTCGAATATTTAGCTAAAAATATAAGAAAAAAATTATCTGATTTTAAGGGGATCCTGAAGTGACAGGCAAACTCCAACGTGACAGCGCCACGATCTAGCACGGAACTAAAAATAATCGATAATTTCGATCGTTTACTATGTTTTCTGTGTTACCGTGCTATACCTGTCCTTGTCTAACGGATACCCATACGATATATCTGTCCTTGTCAGATTGCGGGCAGCGCCATCTCTGACAAGATCCGGCAACTATTGATGCATGCAATACTGCTCTTCTTGTCAGTCTGCATCCGTATTTGCATCAATTTGCATTACTAAAACTTTCTCTCAACGGATCTTTTTTTGTACGCATTGAATCTTACTTCTACTTGCACGATATTATTCCTACATGTTTACCCAATACTAGATGATAAACATTATGTATGTATAAACTGCAGAATTTTTGTTTTAAGCAAATATTGTCGTTAGGTGACAGCTGTATGTGTCCAAATAAGTAATATTTTTAATTTTTTGGTGTTTTTGATATAAAATCGCGGTTGTCTCGTATAGATTTTTGTGCGTACTTTAATTCTGTAAAAGATTTTTGCAATTCTATAAAGCCAATTAAAAGATCCATTGAGAAACTGAAATGTCGGTAATTCATACGACTTCAGGATCCCCTTAAGTCACTTTTTTTCCATCGATACGCCAGATATCAAGGAATATGCCTATGTATAAGAAAATATGAAAAAAACTATAGTTTGTAAAATATTCGCTTGTAAAAAAATGTTAAATTTGAAAATTGTGAATTTTACACTTATTTGAAAAAAAATCGTAACTTTTTTTAAATAGATAATTTAAATTTTCTTATGGATTCTGAGAGAGCAGACTTAAAATATCAAGGAAAAAATTTGTAAATTACAGATTCTAATTTTAAGGGAAAAACTGCAAGGGGTCAATGTTGCTAATTTTGCACTTATTACTTTTTGCACACTGCGTGAAATGCCGTAAAAAACTTTTGTTACAATTTATTTTCTTTGAAGAAACATTATAGTTATCAAAAGAAGAGACATAAAGCAGTAAATTTAAGCATTTTACATGTTAATAAAACATTAATATTGCAATTTGTACATAAATAATGGGAAAATTATCAAGAAACTAACAGATACAGTGCTTATGGTAGAAGAAAAATTTGTGAACACGTTTTATCTCTATGGCACTGATGTTTTATTATTGTAAACACATTTTGAATAATAATTAATATTTATTTTGCAACACACGCTGTGCATAATAGAGAGCGTTGGAGGCTGCATCGCGAAATGCGGCATTGGGGACAGATGACTTTTGTTTTGGCGTCTTTTCCGCTCGTGCAAAAACCAGCATCAGACTTCTTTATCTTCGGAATCTTGTTCGGAATCGCTGGACTTAATGTTATCAACCATTTTTTATTCGTCTTTTTGTGTTGATTGTTATAGCAGTTGCTGAATTTCAGTCGCGCTACGCATCTTGCTTCTTGTTTGCATCATTTTTTCTGACAAAATTCGTTAATATTAATATATTTATATGTTTTGTCACGGCTTCTTCGACGCCGGAACAAAGGAACGCTAAAAGAGTAGGATAGTGGGCCTTTCGGGATAATCCCTCGCGCGAGTTAGGCAACACTCAAAGAAATCCGTTGGTCGCCAGACGCGATGTCCTCGCGTCCTCTAAAATTCTCGAAAACAACTCTAAATCGCGAGAATCCGGAAGCCTCTCGCACGAGGGGTCAGCCACTCGGCCTAACGGTAGAGGGGCAGAGCGTATGCAGGGCAGCGCAAGTTGGTCGAGACAAACACAAAATAATTCACATGCAGCGCTAGATCTAAAGTTAACAATCGTTTTCGTTTATTAACGATAGTTAAATAGAATAATAGTGGTTGAGAAAAATAAACAGTAGTAATCAATAAAAAATAAATATCAAGTTCGTTTAATGCAATTTTGAAATTTAAGTACGGAATAAAGTGATTAAACAATCCGGTCGGTTTTCATCTAAGGTGACTGAGAGGAGAACAAAATAGTAATATTCTAGTAAACAATAAATATCTAGTTTCGGTATTTATAAACGAGGGGAAATGAGCGGAGTACTAATGTCGTAGATAAAGTAACGAAAAAGAGACAAATGTTTTGATACAGTCGAATAATCGGCGGGAGATAATTACAGTTGGTTTAGCGCCAACCGAATTTACCGGCAAAAGAAAGAGTTAGGCTGTCGTGACAAAAATAAAGAATCGCGAGAAATTATTTCCAAACGGAACTTTGCGGTATCCCTGAACAGGACGCGGAAATACAGTGAATGAATAGTCGCGGAATGAACACTTAAATCTAGTTCTTACATCTAATACAAAAATGTGACTCAAATCTAGTCGTACAAAGAACACGCAGAACCTCGCTTAAATCTAATTAGATTGCGAGAAGGGAATCGACGACAGTCAGGCGCGGAAGAATTCACGGGGCGGCACCTCGCTGGGCGCGCCTGAGCTCGCTCGCAAAAATAAATGCGACGTAAAAGGGGACGCTGGTTGGTCGCTCGCGGTTACTGCGGGTAGCGCAAACGTTAAGTCGAAAGCGCGCGACACCCTGAACGCGATAACACAAAAGGGATTCTTTACTTACGCAATGACGAACACTTCTCCACTCACGCGACGACGAACAATTCTAAAGATCACATGAAGCGCGAATAACGACGCAGCGCTGGACTACGCGGCGTGCGGGCAGGTACCCCGCGGGGCCACTCTCCGGCAACGCGCGATCGGGGACGCCTACGTGAACCCCGAGTTCAGACAGCCAACGCCCGTTAATACGCGAAACCCTAATTACTCGGTTATCACATTACGCGATATACGCGGTTTACCTGAGCTACCGCGAGGCACACGAGATCGGAATGCGAGACGCGAAAGACTTTATGCGCGATAACTTTTCCGTGGGCAAGCAGGCACCCCGCAGGGCCACTCTCACGTCTCACGCGATATCCGCAATCACTCGCGATATCCCGCTCTCGGCCGCTGCCGAGATTTTTCCGGACCCGGCGGTCGCGATCCCCAGGAGGCCGAATATCCTGACAACGCACAACTCGAGAACCGTCGCAAGGCCCCTCGCACCCGCCACCGACCGCCAACACCAAATGAGACCCTAGAAGTTTGGTCGCGACTCGAAACTTCGCGAGACTCTACCAACACCAAAAGTTACGCCGTGTCCGGCGATTTTACACCGCGTCCGGCGTACGTCGCGTCCGAAGATGTCTGCGAAAACGGTGAGTCGGGACTGGGCGGAAAGTTACATTCGCGGCTCGATCGCGGCCGTCGTACACACTTTATGGAGGGCAACCTCGCCGGTCCCGCTGACTTCCTCGTCGTCGTCCGGGCCGTCGTTACAGGCGCTTGGATTGAGATCCGCGACCTCGACCAATGTGCTCGAGAACTTGCACTCGGAACTTTATTCGGACTTCGCGAGACGTCTTAGTGCCACGGCGGACGAGCCAGAAGAGATCGAGGCGGTGAGCTCGATGCACAAATCGAACACTCGCCCCTCTCAAGGGGTTGCGCCATATCCGTGCGCGACGTCGCGACCAATGGGGCTGAGCGCGTCTCGGATCACGCGTGCACCGGCGTCGATCCTGCGGGGGTCCTTTGCGCCCTCCCGACTTTCCTCGATTTGCTGATTTTTTCGCCCGGTGCTCCGGGCGCTCGGGCTGGGTTCCGCTCGAGAGAAGATCTCCGTGGACCACGGGAACGCTGACCAGGCGTCTCGGGTCCGCTCTGATGCTCCAGAAGCAGATCCGGATGTCCTGGTTTTCTCCTCGGGGAACAAAGGCCTGTCTCAGCCCTGTCGACCCTGTGTGCCACGCGTGTCCATCGCGTGCCCCCACAATAAGGCTTTCGCCCTGTCTTTCCATCCCTGCGCCGCGCCGCCCCTCGTCCCGGATGTCGACTTCCGCATTCTTCGCTGTTGTCCTTGTCGCGGTGCCTCGGTGCGGTGCCATATTATATACAAAATAAAGTCAAATGAATAAATGATACGCATTTTAATGTTTTGGTAGGCCCCCGGGAGATTTCGCGGTTGCCCTCTTGGCTCGTCCGCGGGCACGAACCCGCGCCTTGCGACGGCGGCGGGGCGCTGCCACGTGCGGCGAACCGTCACGTCAAAGTTTATATATTATTTTCTATGCATACACTTCAATATAAACCTAAAAATAAGAAAAACAAAAATGTATGTACGTGGTTCCCATGGTGGGGTTATGTACACCCCAGCAAAATTTTACTTTTATAATACTCAACGGTTTGTGAACGACTGAACCGGACCAGTAGCGCTATAACTTTACGACGGTCTAAACTTGTAATATGCACAGCTGTCAAGCTTTCAATCAAAAATTCTCGAAATAGCAAACTAGCGAATTTTACCTGGGGTTACAGGAACCCCAGTGGGAAGTTAGGGATAAATAGCGTAAATGAAGACAAGTTCAAAGATATATTAATAGCATTCGAATTTTGTGAACCTCAAACATGTTCAAAATTGAGTTGAAAAGTCGAATTTTTAAAAAATTCTGAAAGGATCAGAATAATTGCAGATATTCCATCAGTGATCTCAAGGCGAATAGAGATACGTGCTGTGCTGGCGCTAGATATGATAAATGGCGATCGGCGCCTGCCTTTGTCTATTGTCTCTGTATGAGCCGTATGGGCCTCACTCTCGAGTAAGCACCATAGATATATAAGAATAGAGTGCTCGAATCATATGCTAGCACGTAAGAGGCTGCGATATAGGAATAGAAAAAGAACGCTGCATAGAGGCCCCTTCTGTCTTTGTCTATGCGCGCATGCGAGACAAAGACTGAAGGGGCTCTGTACAAGCGCAGAGAATCAGATCTGATCTCTGAATATATGTGAAAGAGCAACACACAAAAGAGCAATTCTCTGAATAATAAGTATAATTCACAAAGTGAAATCAATTATGTTATACAATAAGTTGCGCATAGATGCAGCATAAAATCATAGTAATCACATAGTAAACATAGAATTCATATCACAAGTTCAATTACATGCAGTGTTATACAAAAAGATAAATCAAGTATCAGAAAATAAATCAGATAAAATTCGCATTAAAGTAAGATCAAAAGATGACACACTCTTTTGAAGAATTATCATTGACATAACTTATCTCAAGGTTAAATACTAAATTCTATATAAACGAACCTATTAAAGAATGTGGTTGAGTACAATAAATCAGTTAATCAAGAATTGATACTAAAAATAAGATAATAAGCAGTAATTGCCATAATATGCATTAAATCGACTTAAAACAAGTTGCATTAATTAAGTATTTCAACTCATCAATCAACGCTAGAACATTGTATTATCTTAAAACTAATAAGACATAATAAAAGTATACACGAACATATATCATAAGTAAGATGTCTCGCACGAGAAGCAAAGAATATACGCATATTTAATTTGGCGGTACAAAATAGGCAGTAGTATATAAGAACTCTCTTAGCAGCATTGAACATGTAAATCTGTTACCTTGAATAAAGCGTAGAAGACGCAATCGAATAAGAAAGAAAAAGAATGCATTTATCTCACACTTCACAAATGTTATTAACAATGTAATTATATCATACTTGAACGCGGTCCATGGACAGTAAATCGAATTATATCTTTGAATGTTATGCGCATAACGAACGACAGTATGTCTCTCGCACTGTAAGTGCCTCGTGGGTGAGAAGTTTCTGCAACCGAAAAATCACCAATTAGGCGAAAACCATCGTTAACCGCCACATGTAGATATGTAAACTCAGATCCTCGGTTACAAAAAAGATCTCGCAATTTACCTCGTATGAAGATGACTGCTAGTATAGCAATCGGCATCTCACAAAGTAACGGTTTCATGCCCCGAAGGAAGCTCATGCCCCGAAGGAAGCTCATGCCC
Organism: Harpagoxenus sublaevis; assembly: GCA_030770355.1. Classification (NCBI taxonomy): domain Eukaryota; kingdom Metazoa; phylum Arthropoda; class Insecta; order Hymenoptera; family Formicidae; genus Harpagoxenus; species Harpagoxenus sublaevis. Next base: position 103,197 of record JASTWR010000420.1, read on the forward strand.
CGAAGGACGGTAGCAGTATTCTCAAATCGTCTCCGTAGAGCTTTCTCGAATTGTCTCCTCAGAATTCTTTCAGTCAGAATAAGAGGCGTCTTTCTCTGAGGAAAAGGCTTTCCTCTCAGATGAATGTAGTCTCTCTCTCGTTACGTATAACGTCAACAGTGTATCGCAAACTCAGTAGTGATTTCGCAGAAGCAAACTCGAAAGAAACAGAATAGAAATGCGTAGCAACGCAATACAGAACAAACGTGTTCACTGCTTGAGCTCTCAAACGGAAGTGACGATGCGCTCGTCGCTGGTCACGTGCGCAGTGCGGCCAGCGACGATCGGGAGATGCGCGCGCCTAGAATAGCGACGCGCATGGTAATAGTACAGTAGCGCCTCTAGATTGATAGTGCGTTTACGGGAGGTCGGTACATTGATTATTAATTTTACTCTGCCTTATCATACCAAACTCTGCCTCTCTTTTTCACACTAACTCGTGATATATTCTAAACAGGCTCATATGCGCAGCTTTCTCTTTTTATTCCTATATCGCTTTTTCGCTCGCGCACTCTATTCTTATATCTCTATGGTCAGCACTCTTCGAGTGTATACATATAGACGCACTATTAATAAAGTAGTATTCTGTAGTTTTATATAATGATGTGCCTACTTATTTCTTACTCGGTTGGACATATTCGACTGTTTAACCAAACACTAATTATTCTAACTTACTTGATGTCTTTTTTGTATGTGTGACCTTGTTCTGATCCTTTCAGAATTTTTCGAAAATTTGACTTTTAAACTCAATTTTGAACATGAAGTTTACAAAATTTGAATGCTATATGTATATCGTAAAACTTGTTTTTAATTATGCTTTATTTATTAAAATAGGTTTAATCCCTGTGGCGGACTACGCCACTGAAAGCGTGCGTTCGCGCGTGCAATCGTGCAGCGCGCTAACTTATCGACCGGTAAGTTTTCAACACACCGCTACGCGGCGCATAAAGAAATCAGCTATATCGTATTACAAAAACATCCAGACTGGATATATAAGAAGGTGCATTACGACTTTGGCGTTGACCGCCGGTGCACCGTCGCTCAACGGGTTCCTGGCGTTAATTAACGGCGCCTCGTCGCCCACCGACTCCAAACGCCTTAGACACCGGCGCCTCGTCACCCGCTGCCTTCTGGCGTTATACTTCTCCCACTAGCTGGGTATATAAGAAGGCACTCCGCGAGCTGTAGCTCAGTATCTCCAGGGATCTCCTACTGAGTACCTCAATAGACGCCAGCCGTCGGCATACCATCGTCCAACGACTCCTGGCGTTTATCGCCGGCGCCTCGTCGCCAACAACTTCCTGGCGTTACACGCCGACGTTCCGTCACCACGCCCCGTTTATTCAAGGAGCGTTTCCTCACGCTACCATGTCAGGGTGGAGAAACTGACCCTACCGGGCGGCGTAACACTCGTCCGACACCGGTAAGGACTCAAGCACCAAAGAGGGTGACCGTCATTTTGGTTTCCGGAAAAAATTTCCCCGGAAATGAGTTCTCGGAAAAAATCTCCCCGTCCAAAAATTTCCCCGAAAAAATCCCCCCGGAAAAAATCTCCCCATCCAAAAATCGTTGAGTTGGGTTAGGTTAGGTTAGATTTCTTATGCCCGTTTCTACCAACGTCGGTTAACTTTAACCTTAGTTCAACTCACTCTTCGTCTCTTTCTGAGGAGGACAGTTAGAAAGAGACGAAGAGTGAGTTAACCTAAGATTAAAGTTAACCGACGTTGGTAGAAACGGGCATTAGCGATACAGCGTAAAGGATACAAAACTAAAGTATTCTAACATTTTAAATAATAAATAAATTTTATTAAAAACATATATAATTTTCACATCCAAAACTGATTCATCCCTTATTCATGGTACAATCATTAATCTGTTCATTTTCATATTGTTTTTATAATTTCACATAACCTCACTTGTCATTGCGAAATATTGTTTATCTGAAAATCTAATATGCTCTTCTGTCCACGCATGTACTTTGTAAGTTGTAAAGCGAGGTCCACCACCCCCCCCCCCCAACTCCTGTGGAATACGCTCCTCTGTCCACGCATGCACTTTATAAGTTGTAAAACGAGGTCCACCCTCCCCCCTGACCCCTGTGGAATACGCTCCTTTGTCCACGCATGTCTTTTATAAGTTGTAAAGCGAGGTCCACTCCCCCCCCCCCCCGACCCTGTGGAATACGCTCCTCTGTCCACGCATGTACTTTGTAAGTTGTAAAGCAAGGTCCACAATTTTAACTATTCTCTGCTTTAAAAGAAGACTGTTCAATGTATTAACGATTCACTGCTTTAGTTATACAATTTCTACATATATGTATATTAGTCGTTTATGCTATACCTTTCAATAATCAAAGTAACTGCTAACTGCTATAAAGCAGCGAATTGTTAGTATATTGAATAGTCATTTTGTTAAAGCAGAGAATAATTAGTATAGAAAAGTATATGTCAGTAGATATAGTATATACAGTATATAAGTAGATATTACTGGAGAAAATATCCTGGCTGGTAAATTTTCAGAAAATTTTTGGATGGAAAGATTTTTTCCGGGGGGATTTTTCCGGGAAGATTTTAGGATAGGGAGATTTTTTCCAGGGGGATTTTTTCGGGGAGCTTATTTTCGAGGGACATTTTTCCAAAGGGATTTCTTCCTGAAGCCCCAAAGAGAAAGAAAATGGACTACGGAGAATCGTCGGATCATCCTATAGACCCAAGGGTGAGTGCCACACCACTTGGTGTGACTCATTCTAGGCTTTTTGAGGCCTCACCCCCGCGTCACGTCCTGCGTCCAACAACCAGCTCCAATACACCTCGCACGCAACCAGAGCTACCTGTGACTACCAGGAACTTCGTCGTTCTGGACGAGTGGAAGGAGAACTTCCCGTTCGAAGTACCTTCCCCGGTGTCACCATTACCACCATCACCAGAGCGACACCAGAGCAAGTACACCCAAACCAGTCCTTACAGGTGCTGCTGCGTAACACGAGGGAACAAAGGCCACGGTACAGGACGAACTACCCAGGACAGGACTACGCAGACGAGCCCTAAGAAGGTCCGCGATGCATCGACCGAACCGAAGCACCGAGGTGGACGTCTCTTTTACCGGCCTTACTAAAACATACACTGACACATTCACACATGTATATATTGTAAATATATGTATTGTGACGTGACGGTTCGTCGCACGTGGCAGCGCCCCGCCGCCGTCACAAGGCGCGGGTTTGCGCCCGTGGGCGAGCCAGGAGAGCGACCGCGAAATCTCCAGGGGGCCTACCGAGATATTAAATTGCGTATGATTTTTTTTTACTTTATTTTATGTGATATTATGGCACCTAGCCGAGTCACCGCGCTCGGGACCAGGGATGCGGAAGCCGGCGACGGGGGCGAGACCTACGACAAGGGACGGAGCGGCGCGAGACCCAGTGAGGAGTCCGACCACAAGGCGCGGGACGGAACGCATGGCGCAGCCGATCGGCGAGAGGCCGACAGGGCCGTGATAAGGCCTTTCTCCCCCGAGGAGGCGAGAGCTACCTCCAGATCAACCTCGGGACATCCGAGCGGACCCGGGACGCCTGGCCAGCGTTCCCTCGGTTCGCGAGGAGATCATCGGACGAGGGGAGCCCAGCCCGAGCATGCCAATTAACGGGTAGAGAATTTTGCAATACAAGAGGCGCCTGAAAGGCGCAAAGGACTCCTGCAGGATGCCCACGACAGCGCGCGCGTGATCCGCGACGCGCTCAGCCCCGATTGGTCGCGATGCCGCGCCTGATTGCCGCGCAACCCCCAGGGAGGAGCACGCTTTCGATTCCACTTCGAGCGGACCGCTCGATCTCTCTTGGTTCGCCCGTTGACTCGATCGGACGTTTCGCGAGTATTTCTGAGCACCCAAGTTGTCGAGATATTTATCGCGCAGTGTCGAGTATCCAGTTCTAAACTCTGCTCATCCCCGACGCCGGTGACAACGCTGCGGACATCGCCTGGGAATCAGCGCGACCGGTGAGGTTGTCCTCCGCCTTACTGTTGTAAACAGCCACGGGAAAGCCGCGAGTGCCGTATTTCGTTCCGCCCCGACCCGCCGCCCTTTTGGGATATCGCGTATCGCGAACGCGTGTTCTAATCTCTTTGGTGTTCGTGAAAATCGTCGGACGCGGCGTACGCCGGACGCGGCGAAAATATCGCCGGAAACGGCGTAATTAAAGTCTCGCGGAAATTCTAATCGCAACCGAGTTTCGCGAGTGCTCGCTTTTGGTGAAGGCGGTCTGTGGCGGACGCGGAGGGCCTCGCGATGACGGAACCGTACGGATTCGGCCTCCTGGGGATCGCGACTCCGCGGGGTCGCAAGATCGTTCGGCGGTTGCCGAGACCGTGGATATCGCGACATCCGGTTGGAGTTAGAGTATTGCGTTTCGCGCGGTCCTATAGAATTTTTGCGTATTAACGAGCGTCGTCGATCTGCTCTCGGGGTTCGCATCGGCGTTCCCTTATCGCGTGTCGCTGGAGAGTGGCCCTGCGGGGTACCTGCCCGCGCACTGCGTAGAAACCAACGCGACATCGTCATTCGCAATTTATGCGGAATAATTGTTTGGTCATCGTGTAAGTGTAGAATCGTTCGTCGTTGCGTTGTTTAGGATAAGGGTGTCGCAAATATTTTCGATATCGCGTCGGCGTTGCCTGCGAACGTTGCGAGCGACCGACCAGCGATCTCCGTGCGTCGCATTTCTTGCGAGCGAGCTCAGGCGCGCCCGGCGGGGCGCCGCCTCGTAACTTCTATCGAGAATAAATTGTCGATTCCCTTCTCACGATACAAATTAGTTACTTTGCGTTGTTAGTGATAAGTTAAATTTAAGTTGCTTCCGCAATAAGTTTGTTTGTAGATTGCTATTTCTTAGCGTTATATATCCCGTTATTTTGGTTCTGGATATTGCAAGTTGACGTTTTCTTTACCGCGTATCATTCATTTGTAATTGTTTCGGTTTCATCTGACTTGTTTACTTTTCTGTTTTATTTCTCATTCAATGATAACTCACCGGTCAGCCCTCTCTCTTGAATAATAACGACCGACGTTCACTTACTTTTGTCTATCATCGTTTGGCTGATATTTTCTTACCGGAACTACCACTAATTGGATTAAGCCTGACTATTTGTAATATTCTCCTCCGTTAAATTTCTGTTCAACTAAATAGACCCAACTTGTTACTTCTTCACTATTCAACAATTAATAGTCTGATTATTTCCTTTTACTTCAATAAACGAAACCTATTGTTCATTAAATATCTGCCGACTTATGTAGAATTATTTTGTGTCTGTCCAACGAATCTGCGCTGCCCTGCCTCTACCCTGCCCCTCTGCCGTTAGGTCGAGCCAGCTGGCCCCTCGTGCGACAGGCTCTGGTTCTCGCGATTTCGCGTTAACGCTATCGGGGATTTTGTGTACGCGAGGGCATCGCGTCTGGCGCCCAACGGATTGATTCGAGAGTTGCCTGACTCGCACGAGGGATTATCCCGAGAGGCCTATCACCCGAATCTCCTGGTGTGACAGTATATATGTATAAAATGTATATTCTGTCTCCTTCTGTTCTACCCTCTTGCGATTCACAATCCTCGGGCCTATTCCTATGCGCACCCTAACCAAGCGTAATTAAGGGTAAATATTAGCGCTCATAATCCCGTTTCCAAAAAATGCAAAATCCAACATTTTCCTTTCATTGCGTACACAAAATCTGAAATATTTTTCTTTTTTTTTAGTAAAGGTATAAAGTATTATCTTAATATGTTTTAGTGATTATCTGTGATAATTTGCATATTTTAATTGATTTTTATCTAGACATTTATTTAAAAAGTTTACTAAAAATTATACATAAAATGTCATTAGGAAACAATACAGTAACATCAATGCCTGAAGACAGTTGTAGCGTTATACTTATCCCCATACTTGCTTGATTCTGCCACACAAAAATAAATTGACGTATGATGCTCATAGCAATGTTGTGTATAAAATTTGTTGTTAGGATTGTGATGTTTCTTATGTTGGACAGAGAGAGACCAGCAAATAACTTGGAACTCGAACCTATATAGACAGCCAGAAGAAGAAAACGTGCGTACTGCATATGAAGAGAAACAAAAGAAAAGAGTTAAAACAATCTTTGGAATCTACAAAATAAGCAAAAGAAGTCTAGTAGTATTATTGTTAAGAAAACAAAAAATAAAAATTTTTATGCATGCTCCTTTATGATAATCTTTTTATTTTAATTTTTTATATTAATTATTAGAAGAAAAGAGCTATTTATGGTTTTTATTTGATTTTATTATGATTAATTTCTTTAACAAAATATATACAGGGTGAGTTTTATTTCGTGTGCCAGTTATCTCCGCCAATTATCTTGGAAAGTATTGGTTTATTGGAAAAATGTTTCAGATAAAATTTGGAGGATTCAGAGAGGGCCAATAAACGATCTTATTAGAATTTAGGTCCGGGGCCTGCATTGGGCCCAGTAGGGCCCAAGTTTTTAAATAGAAACCCCTTTTCTTATTGTATCATCTTTGTCTACTAATTAATTTGACCAACTTTTGTCAGAAAACATTTTTTTATTTGTCTAATACTTTTTTAGATATTTAAGAAAAACTTGATAACTTTTTCAATATTTAGCTTACGATATCTCAATAATTGTTTGTCGGAGGAAAAAGTGGTGCAAAACTTTTTGATTTGATTTTGGTCTCAAGAATTTGCTGTTGCAGTAGTACCTGCAGTAGTCTCCTTGGATCTTTCATGTATGTATACACAAGTATTTAAAAAGTTGGTACTACTGCAAGTACTACTGCGACAGCATCAGGTGTCGAGATTGCATAGTTTATCTCAGCAGAAGCAGCTCAAGTAGAACGTCTCCGTCGGCTAGTCCGACGTCGAGTATTTTGAACACGGAGGAGGTTTAAGCAAACTTGTGGCGCGGTTGCCCCCCCCCCCCCCCCTTCGCCGGAGTGTAGGCTCTTCGCTACCTCTCCGTTGGGAACCGAAAGGGAGCGCCCACCCAGGGCAGCCGCCACGGCAGGAGCCGGCGCACAGTGGGGCGACCGGCCCGGATCTCGGACATTTGGGTAAAAATGCGAAATTTGGAAATTAGCTTCAAAGACAATGAAATATTAGTTTTGAATATATTTCGCGTGTTACGGCGTTTTTCATTTTTTTTAAATGAATAATAATTATCTGTAAGCTGCATCCAAAGTTAGCACTTTTGAGTATCTGTGTAATAGTATTGTTTTCTTACCGGTTTCCGCGCATTATTATTTATTAATCTATGCCTTTAATTTTTTTTTTGCGTATTTATTATTGTTCAGGAGGTCTTAATTAATAATACTCATGAGTTAAAATATTAAAATTTGTCATCTGTATTAATTGACGTGTGTTTAAAGCATAATCTGTTCGTTTTACATATAGGTCATCTTAAAACTAGTGTAAAGTTTTTTGCCCGAAAATGCCCGAAAAATGTTTAACGCCAAAATGAAGGTTGACTATTGTACTATAAGTCCTGAAAAAATCTCGACCCAGTTTGACCCAGAACTTTTTTTATTGTCATTTTTCTAATGATGCTGCAAGTGTGCAAAATGCGCTCCAGGCAAGAACAGAGCGACGCGCGACGATCTCATCCCCACTCTCGACTACGCTGTAAGCTAGACAAAGGAAGCGAGGCGGTAGCGAGCGGAATTTGGCCTCTCTCCCATAACGCTCGCCTACCATTGTTTTATATTGTCGTGCGCGTTCAACTGATTTTGTGTACATTCCAAGCTATCAACAGCACTTTTCAGTGCTATGAAAAGTTCTTTTCAGAACTATCAACAGTTCTTTATCACCAAATTTTATTGCATTATTGGAAATCTTTAATTGTTTTTTTTTATTATGGATAATATAAAGAAAAACGGCGATCTGTATGCAATAATGAGTTCTGCCAAAATATTTGATTGTAAATTTCTTACCGAGAAGATATTGGATAATCTTAAAATATCGTTTTCAGATGCCGCGAAAATTCAGTTAGCTGAAAGTTTTGTTACCATCTGAAATCAAAACGAATAACTGCTAATTATACCGAGCAGGTGTTTCTTAGCAGAAATAGTGCTTGGTTACAAAAAGAATTTCAATATCCACAAGCTATATTGAATGAAATTCCCTCATCCTCATCCGTTACATGTACGCTTGCTCCAGTTAAAAGGCAAAGCAAATCATTTGACGAATATTCAGATCGGCACAAAAGGAGGAAGACACAAGAACTCCGTGCTTCACCCAACCTACTTTTGTTCGCTATTGAAAAAATGTTACAATCTACTGACACAAAGGCAATAATAGAGTATATGATGCATAATAGACAAGACATTGAAAAAATTAAAAATTTTTGCGCCAATTCTTGTGAAACGAGTAAACTTTTATCTAAAGAAAAGGCTTTAAATCTTTTCATATCGAGTCACTTAACTAGGCATCAGTATAATCAAATTCGAGATACGGCAATAGATAGCTTTCCGAGTTACTTTCAAATTCAGAAAGCTAAGAAAGATTGTTACCCAAATGATGATCCACATGCTATAACAATTACAGAGAAAGGTGCAAAAATTCAGCTGCAAAGTTTACTAAATCATACAGCAAAAAGATTAATTTTGATGTTGGGCAATCGTACATCTAAATACAATCATTATGATTTGTCCTGCAAATGGGGCTTGGATGGAGCTTCCGGCCAATCTACATATAAGCAGAGGTATGAAAGTTTGGACGATTCAAATAATGACTCTATTTTTATGTCAAATCTTGTGCCGATTGAATTACGAGTCGTTGATTCAGATATAGTTATATGGCACAATAAACGGTCATCTTCAACCCGATTCTGTAGACCAATTAAATTTGAATTTAAACGGGAAACGACAGAAGTTATTAAGGAAGAAGTGGAAGAAATAGAGTTACAAATCAGATCTATTATTCCTTCGAAATGTGATAACGGAATAACAGTCAACCACACAATGGTTATGACAATGGTAGACGGAAAAGTCTGCAATGCTGTGACGGATACTACATCAGCAATGCGATGTTATATATGTAAAATTACATCAAAAGACACTAATAATCTGCAAAAAGTTTATTCCATTCCCACGAAGAATGAAAATTTAAAGTTTGGTATATCGCCACTTCATGCGCGAATACGGTTCATGGAATGTTTATTACATATTAGTTATAATCTTCCCTTTTAAGAAATGGAAAACAGTAACCCAGGAGCAGATTCAGCTTAAAAAGAATAACACACAAGTCTTTAATACAAAATAAATTTAAAATAAAATTAGGACTAATAATTGATGTAGTAAAACAGGGAACGGGAACTACCAATGATGGAAATACTGCCAGGAGATTTTTTGACAATCCAGCTCTAACCGCAGAGATAACTGGATTAGACAAAAATTTAATTCGCCGTTTTGCAGTGATATTACAGGCAATCGCATCCGGGGAAAAAATAAATATAATAAATTTCTCGGCTTATGCAAAAGAAACTGCAGAGCTGTATGTACACCTATATAATTGGTACTATATGCCAATTACGGTGCATAAAATTTTAATTCATGGTGTTTAAATTATTAGATATGCCATTCTCCCGATTGGCCAATTATCCGAAGAAGCCCAAGAAGCGAATAATAAAAAATTTAAGATGTATTGAGAACGACATTCAAGAAAAACGTCTCGTCTACTCACTAATAAAGATATATTAAACAGTTTATTAATCGCTTCCGATCCTCTGATATCAAGCCTACAAGGATCTATGAAAGTAAAGAATAAAAAAAAAACATTATCAGAAGAAGTGAAGAACTTACTTAGCTGCGATATAACAGAAGAAAATGTATAATATATAGTGACATATTTTAATATTTTAACAAACTAATTTTTCGAATCAAGAGACACGGTATGTAGTGTCTCGCACCGTATACGCGCAGAGCGATGTAAATTAATGCAAAATTCACACAAAATATTTTTAAACGCATATTCCAATTAACTTTATTATATCAAATCGTTCTGTTCTAAAAAGTAATAAGTAGCTATTATTTTTATATAAAATTAATAATAATTATATAAACACTGTTTAGAGTTTAAGTTTCGCGGTTTAAGTAAGCCGTCGTTACGCGACGCGTTCCGATTCTCGATAGCTCGACGCACGCACGCACTATCGATTAGTCTTGCGCGCTACGGCGCAACGAGTAACATGGGCCTGGCGTACGTGCCTTGGCAACGCGGTCACGTGAGAGCGTGAAGACGACGGGGCGGATCGGTCATTGTTCCATCGGACGCCAGTGCGAGAGCACGTTTCGTTCCAATAGAGTATTGCGTCATACACTTTGCGAGCTGCGTGGATAACGATCCAAGGATCCATACGGATAGTGGAATCAATCTTGAGATTGACCCAAAGAAGGAAGGAAGGAAGGACGATTCTCTTGAGATCTGTCTGTGAATTATTCCTGCGAGATGAACTTCGGTTCTGATGATCGTCAAGTGCGACGTTCTCTACGTTTTCACAAAGGAAGGTAGCTGAGAGAAATCTCTCAGGTTCAATACTTAAGATATTCGACTTTACCCTACGGTAAATTGGTTTATTTCCATACGGATGGGAGGAATTGTGCTTTCCACGTTCCTTAGTCAGCAATGAAATTGCTTATCACACACACGCACACAACAGAGGTGTAAATCCAACCGTGCAACCTCCACGTGGTACATTTTGGGTAATGCTAATGCCGGCGGTACTGTACTTTTCAAGCCTCATAACTCAAAAAGTACTTGATAAAAAAATACTTTATTATAGTGTTTTGGAAAGCTCTCGACATAAGCTACAAGAATATGCAATGAAAAATGGGGGTTCTCATTTAAGAAAGTGAAAGTGACCTTCATGTGACCTTTAAATGACTATCCAATGTCACATCATTGGCACCATCTTATGTCCCCCTTCGAGCCAAACAACTTTTGTTACAAATGTTTTTCCGTATGTTTCATATTTTTCGAGATATTTGCCTGCATCTTTTAAAATGGGCCACCCTGTATGTTGTGTTGTTAAAAAATTCTCTTCAATTAAATAACCACTGCTTCTGCGACTTCCAAACAGCAAAAATGGTATTTAAGAAAAAAAATCTTTCATACACAAAGAATTTGCACATCAAGCATACTTTATGACTGCTATGTTATTGCATATGTATAGATAGTATAGAAAGTATAGATAGACACTTTGCAATTTTTGAAACAATCGGGATTATCAAATTTAAGTAATCTCTCTTGTAAATATCCAGAAGTTGAGCCAACATGTTGAATCAACCTCTCGATGTCCATGGCTTCAGAATTTGGAAAAATTTTATAAAATATTTTTCAGATAAAGTTATTTTATATAATTGCGATGTAAACTTACATTTACAAAACAACATTATTAAACTTTAATTGCTTATTCATAATCAGCTATCTTCTCCTCGGTTTATATAAATCTGTTTATAAGTATTCGTGGATATTTACAAGAGAATCCACTCGAGTGTGATAATCCTGTAGATTATTGTTTTAAAAATTGTAAAACTATCTGTACATTATGCAACAACATAGCAGTCATAAAGTGTGCTTGGTGTGCAAATTCTTTGCGTATAAAAAAATTTTTTTTTTAAATACCATTTTTGCAAAGAATGTAGAAAGTGAAAAAATAGACGTAAGTAAAGCGCAAGAAGTGATGTAGATGTAGAAAAATTAGCACAAATTCTCTTTCTAAAAAAGGGCATGTTAAATCGATACTCGAATGTATCGAAGTCCTCTTGAAAGTCTCGAAATGTATTGTTGACTTTTTTTCGCGATGCCGATTGGTTCTCTCGCTGCGCTTACTTTATGAGTGGCTGTCATTGCATATTTTGACAGTTGTCAAGGGTTTAATAGTAAAAAACTAAATAACGCGCGCGTAGCGCGCATCTGTGACGCGTTTATTTTTGAAAAAATGAAAAATAAAATATAAAAATAGAAATAGTAGAAAAACAAGAAACGTAAGAATAAAATGAAATAAAGATAGACTCTCGCTACCGTCTCGTCAGTTATATTCTTGGATTCTGCATCTCTCAAAATTTTAATTTATCAGGTCGCCATATTGGATCTGCCATTTTGAATTTTTACTCTAAATTTGCTTTTAGCAACATGAAAACTTCTTATAATCTTCAAACCTCAAGAATAGCTCTAGTTCCGTGAGCTTAAATGCAACTAGTTAATTCCTCGTGCTTATAAATACAAGAGGTAAGTTTCGTACTCGTAAATTTAAATTATTTGTCTTAATGTTCTTATTGCATTGACATCATTGTTTGTATTCTCTTTAAGTTTGAATCATTTGATTTAACTGTATCGACAACTACGTGTGTCAATCGTGACTTTTCGTCAATTCTCGGAAAGAAGAGATCTCGCTTAGAAGCCTGTCGGTCACAAATCGGCAAGTCAGTTCTCGTTTTTGCTCCTAAGCTAATCACTATTATAATACACGAACACTGCCCGCAGTCAAGATACATAGAAGTAAATTGACTACTGAGAATTTTTTTAAAAAAATTTTAGTCTGCCTTCTCTGACCGATCCATCCGCAACTCAAAATTAGCAATCAGAGGTCCATACCTTGTTTGTGCTTTCGTGGAATTACCCAAGGCTTGTACAAAATATTCAACAAGGTAGTTTTTCACCCGTAAATCACCATTGCCAATTTAAATAAAAAATGCGTGTGGCCTCCACGCGCGGCAGAAGTGAAACTTCCTGGTTGTGTGGAATAGGATAGTATCTCGTCTATATTATCTGAATTAAAGCCTATGTAATTCAGAAATCAAATTTTAATTATAAATTAAAACCGTTGCAATTTACAAATAAAAATTGATATATGAATTAAAAGCTGTATAATTCACAAATCCAATTTTAGCTATTTTAAGCCGATGCAATTCACAAATAAAAATTGATTTGTGAATTAAAGCCTGTATAATGGGAGTTTTACTTCTGCCGCGCGTGGAAGCTACATGCATATTTTTTTTATTTGTAAATTGCATTAACTTTAATTTATTTATAATTAAAATTTTATTTGTGAATTGCATCGGCTTTTATTTATAATTAAAATTTAATTTTTGAATTACACAGGCTATAATTCACAAATAAATTTTTATTTGTAAATTGCATCGGCTTTAATTTATTTACTTATAATTATTAAAACGTGATTTTTGAATTCCACAGGCTTTAATTCACAAATCAATTTTTGTTTGTAAATCGCGCCTAGAATAATATAAATGTATTTTAGAAGTTTTATTTCAAAAATACATTAATATTATTTTTGACTGCTCTACAAGTGTACTAAGTTTTAATAAAATCGGGGAGTAACACTAGGGTAGCTTTACTTGTAAGACAAGACGGCGGAAGCATAGAGCAATCTCGAGAGCGTCTTATTTCGAGGGGAAGGGCGAGGAGAAGCCAGGAACAGTCAAGTTCGCATTGCGACGTGACGCAACTCAACCGATTTTTCATTAAGGATGGTTTTTTTCGAAGTTTGGTCTCAGTCTTATTTTATTGGGAAATGGGAGAGGAAAACAGAAACGGACAAGTTTGCTTTGCGACGTGACGTGTTTACTTTGTTTCAGAAAACAGTTTTCCTGAAATGTAAGAGAAAAAGGAATAAAGAAATAAATGGGAATTGAAGATATAAAGAATTTATATTACATAAAATAATACATTAGTACGAAAGAATAAGTATTTCTTTTAATTATTCTTAAAAGTACTCGATGGTACTTGACTAAATATGACAATATTTAGCGTAGGTTATTATGCACGCGCTTTTATTGTGAAGAAAAATGTTAAAAGTAATTTTACGATCAATCAGTCATTACGTTCACAATCGTCGGTAAACAGATTAATAAACTGCCTAAAATTATAACCGCCACACATAAAATATTTATTTATTTATTTATTTAGAACGGGATTTGGTCCCTTTAGTACAATTAGATATGATACATATTATATAAAGAAAACGCAAAAAACGCAAAAGAAACAATTAACGAAGACATTTAATTAATGATCGTTTAAATGAGTCTATGGCCTCATGAAAAAAATTTACATGATCAGAAAATTTATTCGCTAGAAGGTAAATTCGGTTTAAAGGTTTAAATTTTCGTAAGAAGTACGATGTAATACTTCGTAAAAGACTGAGTTGTTTCTGAGAGATCTGGCCGGGATATGTAGTTTGACGCATTCTAGTAAGTCGGAACAAGTGATACGTCCATTTATCAATTTGAAGAGAAATAATAAATCGAAATATGTTTGTCTATCACTTAGTGGTAATAAGTTAATCTTAGCTAACATAAAATCATAATTATGATCGTAGTAATGCACTGGGTTCTCCGTACAGTAACTAATTCTTCGGAGAAAACGATGTTGAATCTTCTCAATTTCTGAACAATATTTAAGATGATACGGAGCCCAAACTATGTCCGCATATTCCAATTGTGGTCTAACTAGAGTGCAGTAAAAAAGTCTTAGTGTATAAATATTTTTAAAGTATTTACAAGATCGTTATACAAAACTAAGTTTTTTATATGCGCAGCTCGTGACAGATTGAATGTGTTTATCAAATGATAGATTAGTAGAAAATAATACACCTAGATCTCGTACGATGTCTCTCGCAAAAAGAAGATTTCCGTTTAAGATATAGTTATGAATAAAAACATTTTTCTTTCTGCTAAAGCGGATTATATGACATTTAGATAAATTAAGATGCAATTTATTCAAGTTACACCATGACTCATTATAACAATGCGCCCACGAAAACGCATCGTTCCGGCTATACATCTGCCGATGCCGCCCGGCCGACCGGGCAAAGAACGGGCACGGTGTACCCACATCTTTTTTTAAAAATTCGTTTAACGAACGCGCCGAGCAGAGATCGATTCAACACGTCCGATTACGTGCTCATCGTCGCGTCGTGATCGACTCGGAGCTCTGAGAGATCCCGACACCGACCAAACACCGACAAGCGAAATTACCGCAACCGCCGTCAACGCTACCCCCGCCGCGACGAACATCGTTCCGACGGGTATAAAACATCCGGCGTTTTTACCGTCAAGCAGATTCCGTCTTGTGGACCTATTCTGTAACTCTTAACGACAGTTTCGTTATCGTTATATTTGCGTTGCGCAGATATTATACATAGTAAAAAAGCTGCGCAACGCAAATATAACGATAACAAAATTGTTGTTAAGAGTTACAGAATAGGCCCACTGAGCTCCCAAACACTCCGGTCCAAAAACCTCATAGCTAGAAAGCCGAGGTAGAGAACCATTTCTCTGTCTCCGCCGAGCGCGTCTCGGTAACCTGTCCATCCTCGAACCGTTCAGTTAAAGCTAAACAGCCGAGGTAGAAAATCTTCTCTGTCTCCGTCGAGTGCATCTCGATAGCTCCTTTACTCCTATCCGAACATCCGTTATAGCGAACAGCCGGGGTAGAGAGTTGTGTCTGCTTTCGCCGAGTGCGTCTCGGTAGCCTACCCTTCCGTTTCGCGACTTCGCGCCTCGCGCTCTTACGTATGCGCAAAATTTGACTCCACCCCGAGCGTACCGCCCGCGTCGGCCAACCGCGTCACTCACACGCGCCGCCTATCGATCGCGCCTGTCGATCACGCCGTACGTGATCCCGATAACTACCACCACGCATTGCTCGCGAACTACGCGGCCGTAGAAAACCACGTCCACTTGCCGATCTATCGGTAGGACATTGTGCCGCAAACCTAAAGAATTGTAATTTGGCGAACCTGTAAATATAATCTTGTAAATATCCTGTAAATATAATAAACTTGCGATTAATCTGTTTCAGTGCGTAATAAACGCGATGTCTAATTAGTCCGATCGCGATTAATGTAACTATAACTCGTTCGCTCAGATCCGCTCGCAACTAGTAAGCCTGTGTAGATAGATAAAACGTGCGGATAACTTTGTCATAAATTCTTTCTTTAAATCTTCTTGTTGCGTAATCACTCAATATAACTTGTTATAAAATCTTCTTGTTGCGTTATCATTATCAGTCAGGCTAATTTTGTTGTAAACTCGTTCTTTAAATCTTTTTTGTTACGAATAATCTGGCTATTAAACATTCAAATCAATTGTAATAAACTCTCGATAATTTATCCCGAATTTTGCGCCTTCCTCCGCGCTTATTCCGAACTCTAGGACAGCCGCGAGCTTATCCGCGTTCGGAAATAAGGTTGTTTCAATAGAAATAAGTATAGCAGTATTGTCTGCAAGTTTGAGAGAGCGTTTCTTGTAGTGTCGTGATGTTCCATCGATGCGTAGTGGAATTCCGACAAAGGCGTAAGAGGAATCTGGAGTCCAAAGGCGATAGTCCATAGCTATCGAAATACGTTCCTGCTCTTTACTAATCGATGTAAAAAGCGACCCACTTAGGGTTACTTCGGCCAACTCCGATTAACTTTAATCGACGAAAATAAAAAGTTAAAAGATTTGTTATATTAAAAGCAGCTTTTATTCACGAAGTGGTAAATCACGAAGAGATAGGTTAAAAAAATAAAAAAGGACGACATATACATTATACAGTTAAAAGTCTTGCTGTTGACGAAATTGCTGATCGAGTTAATCGTCGATTAAAGTTAATCGGAGTTGGTCGAAGTGACCCTTAGCCAGGTTGATCATGTGAGCGAGGATGGCTGTCGACCTTGTTCACACCCTTGGTAGTCTGTCGTCAGGATAGACTCCCGCATATCTGGCAAAAGATGATGCATTGCTTGTAAGATTTCCAGTGGGTTTATTTTTTACGCAGTGAGATGATGATCGCGCGGGAGGAATGATTTGTATAATTTCGGAGTTTACCTCTTTTGTCGCTGAGCTCGTTGTCGTGCTAATTTCTTTTCACAGTAATACCACTGTCGGTTTTTTTCGCTTTTATCACCGTTCGCGTCCAAATTCACGTGCGAAAGATTAATATCGCAGCTCGAGTCGCTGTTGTTGCTGCTGCTACACTCGCCGATGTCTCGCGCCAGCATTTCAATTTGAAAGCGTTGCTTAACGCGCAAATAATTTTGCCTGTATACCAAACACAAAATTTGTGATGAGAACAACGTTATCTGCATTTTCTGTCCTCGGATAAACTTTTGAATGGCGGTGAAATTCGTTCCAGATTATACACCGACCTTGATTTTTTTGTAGAATCAAGACCACTTGTGTCAGTGGTTTAAAAAGTAAAGAATTTTAATTTATTTCGTGTTATGTTTACAACTTTATATAACTTTATAACTAAAGCTTTTTATTCTAGAGTCATAACCAAATAACGTTTGTACGTATTGTAACATTGTCACTTGAAAACTGTTGAAAACGGCAAAAATTCATGGCCGAAACGTTGTGCTGATTATTAATGAAACTGGTCAGTTGGGCCGATTTTGAAAACTACGAATTCTTTAGTTATTTGCTGGCGACGTAAAGCTCCTATTTTGTTTTCTGGAAAGTAGATGACACAAGTAATGCGCCTTTTCTTCACCCTTGTAGTAGATGTAGCGTGCTTGTCGTGTAATTTCACGCAGTTGTAGCACGAAACATTTGAGATTGGTTTCTCCATCGAACTACTCTATATCTACAATGATAATTTCGCAAAAGCTAGTTGTTTTCTTGTCTTGTCTTTTCGGGTAAATCATCAAATAGATAGAGGGCCATCATAATTCAGTGTCCGATGATTGGAGCGTTAATTGCGACAACTGCGATTTTTTTCGGAATAAACTTCTCGTCGACATCGTGGAAACCTTGTATATCAAAGACTATATCCAAATATATTTCAAAATATACTTTTATTGTTAATTTTTTCAAGCGAAGCGTCGACATTTGTGTCTTGACCGAAACTGAATATCTTTTTGTTACTTTACGCAGGATTTTATGAAAATAACGATGGGAGAAAATACGTAATAGAAGTAAAAATAATATATGAGCTAAAATATTATTCGTCGACATTTGAGTCTAACCGGCAAAATCGACAATAATTTTTCGAGAGGAATCGATTTCTAGAACGTTCTATACTCTGCGTAAGCGAAACAATTAACGGTCACAGTAAGCGCCATTTCAAATCGCACTTCTAATCGTAAACTGCCATGATTCACAAATAATCTAATGTCCGGCGCAATTGGTGGATGTCAAGTGTAAGATCAAAGGCAAAAAGTATGAATCAATCAGAATAATCTTCTCTGATTATAGAATTACCCTTATTCAAAAAGTTAATGCTGGTTCCCAAGAAGAGAGAGTGTGATAAGCTTTGACGTAAAGTGGCTCGTCTATCGAGTTTGGTTGTAACGGTCTACTTGGAATTTGCATACCGTCGGTGTACAGCAAAAAAATTATACCGGTTTTTTTAAATTAAACGAGTTTAATTGTCTATCGCCGTTAAACGCTCTATTATTGACAAAACTGACTATTATTCGTTTCGGTAGTTGACCGATTACAATACCTATTGATTCTCTTACAAGACCCGCGTGAATTTTATGATCTTGAACGCGTTTATTTTGCAAGCCTTTTTACGTATTGAGGTTATACATAATAAAGCCCAAATAGTATGAAACCAGAAACTGTAACTGAGCGGACACCACAATGCACACAAGGACTTAACTTACACTTGTTAGATATATGCTAATCACACATGCTAATAAAAGTGGCTTACTCTTCGAGGCCCACAAGCCAAACTATTATATGTATATTGTATATATGTCATGGTAAAAGCCCGAAACGTGGGCATTCCTAGGATTGACTGGTCAATTCTGCGGAACAACCAAGCGTCTTGGTCAAAGCCCGAAATAAGTTTTGCGTTTTGGCTTTTCACTGGTATGTATGTAGTCAATCCTAGGAATGACTAACTGGCTGGTCAAAGTTAGAATCTAAAAAAAATCACATCGGATTTTGACTAGTCAATCCTAGGTGTGGCTTAATTCGGACTTTGACTGATTGGTAAATGTGCAGAATAGTGGCCTCCTCACCGATTTGGCTAAAACTTACTAATATTGTGTATCTTGACGTGTTAAAAACGAATCTTTTTATTATTCTCTATCATGAGTTATTTATTGCATTTCAACAGTTGAGGTAATAGTTAAAGCAGACAACAGTTTGTGCTTTATTTGGTTAAAGCAGAGAATACTCTGTATTTTTACTATTCTCACAGAGAATAGTAAAAATACTCTATTTTCTGCTTTAACCAAAAGCACGAACTGTTGTCTGCTTTAACTATATCACCTTAAACTGTTAAAATGCAATTAAATAACTCATAATAGAAAATAATAAATAAATTATTTAATAAAAAATAATACGATAAGTAATAAAAACATTTTCCGAAATGCAACAATAAAGTAAAATTAAACAAAAAATCCGTTGTCGAAAAGTACATACAGCTATCACGTGACCTACTCGCAGCGTTCCCGTCTACACCGTCGGTCAGAGACTTTAAGAAATTTCCTAACCCAAAAACTGTCATTTTTAACACTATAACTTTTTTCCTACTTGAGAGCAACGATTTTTTCTTGCGGATTTGTTTTTAACACGTCAAAATACACAATATTAGTAAGTTTTATCAAAATCGGTGAGGAGGCCACTATTTTGCACATTTACCAAACAGTCAAAGTCCGAATTAATAAGCCACCTAGGATTGACTAGTTAAAGTCCAAAGTAATTTTTCTTAATTCTAACTTTGACCAGCCATGTTAGTCATTCCTTGGATGGACTACAAATATCCAGTCAAAAGCCGAAACGCAAAACTTATTTCGGACTTTGACCAAGACGCTTGGTCGTTCCGCAGGATTGACCAGTCAATCCTGAGAATGCCCGCGTTTCGGACTTTGACCATAACATATATACTGTTGCGGCCGGGCTTCAGTCGTGCCGACCGATATCGACTGTCAAGAGACGCGATTGGGAAAATCGATCCCATGGCAACTGGATTTGGTTTATGCCGGACCTGCGAATCCGTTTCGACGTACTTGTTCCGCCGTTACGAATAAATAAATAACAGTGTTCTTTGTTTTTTAAACTCAGTGGTCTCTTAATTCGCGGTTTGGGAGTGCACGACGCGTTTGTGCGTTCGTGCGTGCGTGTTTGTGTGTGTGTGTCACAGCAGAGATAGGGCTCATGCACAATGAGAGAAATAAAGAACAGAGAATTAAACATAGAGAGAACTAGCTGGTTACTCGGGCTTCGCCCGGGCGTTCTTTTTCTGAAACAACTTTATTTGTGTTTCAATATCTATATTGTCAATTTTATTACTGACTCACATTTTAAAACTAATCATATTTGCAATTTGAATACTTCTCGCGTTATGTTCGTTCGACTTGAAGTTTCAGCTTTGAATCTCCTTGACAATCGTGTTTAAACAACTATTCGTTGTCAATATTACGCTTCGCGATTTCAACCTGATCTTTTGTATATTTACCTGATTAAATGTAGCACGTGAATCATATTTTGTCTAACTCATTGTGTCCTCATTAAGAGGGGAGGGTCAAGTAAACGATCATTTTGTTTCATTTTTTTTATTGCTTAGAAAATTCATTTAACATATGGAGAATGTGTTCCCAAAGCTGTGAGTTGAAATTCGAAGTCTAAATGTCCCTACGGAGTCATTAAAGTGACGCGCTCCAAACGGCGCCGAGCGCAGGTATACGACCGCGCAGGTGAACGATTTACCTTTCGGTTCCTTGGCCAAATAGACTTGCTATTTTGACACTAGAAGGCACTACTGACAAGGGAAAGCAGTTTGTGCTCGTGCAACGGCTGTTTTTGAAAAAGTAACGTCCCCAAGCCAACAGCTGAGAGGCAGCGTGCGTTCCTCTTAAACACTATTTTTCTCTACCGAAAACTTTAAACGCGTTTTTCTCAAAACGTAAAATTTCGCGCGCCGTGCACTGTAACACCTACAATTTTTAACCGATCATAACGAGCTTTGGCACATATATTTTTTAACTTATTGGCCTTTGCATGAACCTAAAAGTTCATTAAAAAATTAATAATAAACATTGTTTTTGCCATTTGTCTATAAAACAAAAAAAGTAATTTTTTTTGTAATGGTACTAAATTTTTAATTTTTGGTTTTTTTTAAATTTAGGTTCATGCAAAGCATACGAACGCATTTTAACAAAAAAACTTTGGTTTTTTTATTTCAGTTAATTAGAACGACCTGAGCGTTGCACGGCGCAAATCCGAGGAGCCGACTTCAAGCAGCTGCTGCGCCGCCATTTTAAAATATTTCGACAAAAATTTTATAATATACCTTAAATTAGTAATATTATAATATACTTTGTTCCGATTTAATAAGTCTTTCCATTTGTTTAAAAAAAATTCGGGAAAAAACGGCCGTTTACTTGACCCTCTCCCCTTAATAGCAGCATAACGAATCTACATATCTTAATTTGCTGAATCGTAATAAGGGTGCAAGCCATCCTACACTTTGATGACAGTATAGAAGAGATAACTACAGGTATGTATACAGGGTGGACCATTTTAATCAACGCACGCGAATATCTCGAAAGATATGGAAGATACGGAAAAATGTTTTAGACAAGTCGTATGGTTTCAAGAGGGGACATAAGATGGTGGCAATGATTTGACCTTGGATGGTTGTTTGAAGCTCACGTGAACGTTACCTTTAATTTCTTACATGCAATTCTTTATATTGTAGTATATCGTTTGAAAGGGCATAAAATAAGAAAATTTTTGGCGCTAACCAGAGGTCAATACGTTGACCCGTTCGGGAGTTATTTAAGGTCAAAAATTGACTTTTTCCATCTTTGACCTTAAATAACTCCCGAACGGATTAACGTATCAACCTCTGGTTTTTCTGTTATCGATGACTTTTATTGTGAATTGTAGCCTGTTATGGATGGAATTAAAAATGTCAAGAGTGTCTTGTAAGAACTCAACAGGCGCCGCAGATGCAACGTCGTCGACATAACGAAAATCAACTTAGAGACAGACACTGCTTTTTTAGGCGAATCTTACACACCGTTAATAAATAAAATAAAACATCGGTCTACTGTTTAAACAAATTCGTTATTCCCCTTGTGCGGCTGTTTGTATTTTCGTCTATATGCTTGTTTGTTTTTAACCTGTATATGCTTGCGTGTCTCTGAGTTCACGGCGTGCGTTCTCCGGGTTCACATTTGTATTTCTGACACCGAAGACTACAGATCGCTCTCTCCAAATGGAGAATGGCTATGTATACCATCGGATACGTTTTGACCGCTGTTCGTGTAGCATGCAGTAAGTCAATTACTTTCTATCTATTATATAGTTCTTAACAGTCACTGCATTCTGCAGTTCTGCCGGGCCACAGTTTGCCGCCTTTCGTCTCCCTCTGCTATGGAAGACGAGATTGACTCCCGCTGTCGTTTGTTGCACGGATGCGGTTCGGACATACGCTTTATAACTTTGCGGATTCGAGATGCGCGCTCGATGTTCTCAAGAATGCGAACCTTTCCTATATCTGTGATTACGTTTTGTGTCAACTCGTTGCGATACCACCGTTTGCGTGCTTAATAATTTAATTTCTTATAAATCTTATATGCGTTCTTTGACTACTATCACTGAAGAGGGCCCAATTTAGGGCAGAAACGTTTGATATTTTAATTTGTTAATATTTTAATGTATTGACTAAGAATTTGTTAATTATAATTTTTTGCATATTAGATCCTGCGTTGGCTCTCATAGCCCATTATTTACATTGTTTTCTGTTCAGAGCCCTATTATATTTGTGTTTAATTTAAACACTAAATCGTTATATAAAGCCCACGTAGCGCGGGCCTAAAAGCTAGTACAGTATGAGAGGCCGTGAATACACGCGCGTCTATCTACGCACGTCCGACCTGTAGCCGGTTCCGAACGAGAGAGAGCGAATCCTGGAATGCGATCTGACGGTCTCGCAATCCACCTGCTGCGGATCGTTAATTTATTAATGGCAATAGTCGCGAGATGGCTTGCAACTGTCCTTTTGACTGAGTCTCAATTCCTAGCAGTTAGACACGCGTTTCAAATGCTCAAATATGAGTACATAACACTTCATTACAATTGGTGTACTCGAAATTTTTTCGAATAATGCATTCTTTTTGAAAGGTTTGCCTCCTCTTTCTAATGTAAAAGTAATGCAAATCTAAAATTTCTTTTCTTTTTTGTTTCCTCATAGAGGAAGCTTTGTTTTCATAAATTCCGTATGTGGACCTTTGATCGCATATAAAGCTAGGTCTAATCAACCAAATATTAAAGAAAAATATATGAAATAGGGGTAGAAAAGACCAAAGAAAAAATTGTTTTTTAGTTTTTGACGCCAATGTGTTCAGAATGCTCTAAAACGTTGAAAAATCGCCATTTAAAAAAAATGTCGGTATGTGTGTATGTATGTCTGTGCCAAATTTACCGAAATTTCTATAACTCCAGAACTGATCAACCAAATCTTAACCAATTATATATGAAATAGGGGTAGAAAAGACTGAAGAATATAATAGAATTAGAAAAATTGTGAATATTTTAAAATTTTAACCTTTAAGGGCTACATTTCAAGTCTCAATAATTGAGATTTTTCACAAATTGATGTTTTTTGACAATTTAGTATTAATTATTGGCAATTTTTTCTAACTATATTATATTCTTCAGTCTTTTCTACTCCTATTTCATATATAATTCTTTAAGATTTGGTTAATTAGACTCAGCTTCATAAAGCTTTTATGTATGTACGAATTCTCCGAAATTTGAAATGTCAATCAAATTTTAAAGAATTATATATGAAATAGGGGTAGAAAAAACTGAAAAATCTAATAAAATTAGAAATAGCCTCTCGGGAAAAAAAGTTTATATTTAATTATATATAATTATATTACATTATATATATATAATTACATATAATAAGATCTATTTATACATTCAATTATATACAATTATATCTAAATATTTATAACTTTACATTAAATTATGCAACATTATATTATAATTCTTTTTTGAGTAGATAATAATATATAATTATATCAAAATATTTATAACCTTATATAGAATTATACAACATTATATTATAAATCTTTTTTAAGCAAATAATTATATGTAATTATATCAAAATATGTATAACTCCATATCAAATTATGCAGTTATATTAGAATTCTTTTTCAAGTTAATTGCGATACATCAAATTATATATAAACTTATATATAATTGCGTCAAATTAGATATAATTATACACGTATATATTTTATATATGATTATATATAATCATATATCAACACATATTACATTTTTAATTTCGGATTATCCGATAGATGGCATCCAATGGGATCTGTTTCTCGTATTTAAAATTTAACGAACAATGGTATAAAAACGGTGTCTAGAGACTCGACAGTGTCTCGCGCCAAGTGATATAAATCACGGTACGGCACAACTTTTGCATCAGTTGTATTGTGGAGTCCACTTTTTACTCTTATAAAAAAGTGGCACACTTTAAATTTTAAAGTTTAAAATAATAATATTTAAAAATAACAATTTTCTGCAGTGAATGGATACCGAGGGACTTTATACAATATAACTATACATAATTATATATAATTGTATATAATTATATATAATTGTATATAATTATACATAATTAGATCAGGAGCTATATTAGGCGACATGGGATGTATATGCGTTGAGTGCTGGCAATAATTATTGTTATATTCCCTCACTTGAAAAGGGCCAGATGTTGTCCAAAACGTTGTGAGATTTAATAAAATAAAAGAATTTTAGCTAGTTGGGTCGCTTAAATTTATCTTATAATTAGATCAGGTCAAACTCCATACATAATTATATCTAAAAAGTTATACAAAATTATATATAATTAGATATAAACATTTTTTCCCGGGCCGATATCTCAAAATTAATGGAAATAAGAGCAACATTTAAATCTTAACGAATTTTCTATCTATCTATATAAAATAGAATGTCTGTATGTCTGTATGTATGTCTGTTCTTTATACACTCTTAAACTATTCGACCGATCTGGACGAACTTTTGCACAGTTACTCTTTACATCCTTGCGCAAAGCATAGGCTACTACGGAACCTCGATTATTCACTTACCGATCAGCTACTTTATTCCTTGGTTTTCCCGGGTGTTTTTTCGGGAATTTCGAGATCGCTCGCTCGCGATGTATGCACAGAACTTCGACATTTCACTTACCGATTACTGATTTTATCCCTTTGTTTTCCCGGGCGTTTTTTAAGTCTGTTTGTTCTTTGTACACTCCTGAACTATTCGACCGATCTGAACAAACTCTTGCACAGTTACTTTTTACATCCTTGCGCAAAACATAGGTTACTACGGAACTTCGATATTTCACTTACCGATCAGCGTTTTCATCCCTTGGTTTTCTAGGGCGTTTTTTCGGGAATTTCGAGATTGCTCGCTCGCAATGTACACAGAACCTCGATATTTTACTTACCGATTACCGATTTTATCCCTTGGTTTTTCCGGATATTTTTTAAGTGAAATATCGAAGTTCTGTGTACATTGCAAGCGAGCAATCTCGAAATTCCTGAAAAAACGCCCGGAAAAACCAAGGGATGATTACAGTATTTGTTGAATACTATTTCTTATTTAATCTCAAATTGAACTTTCGCAATAGGTTTTACAAAAAATATTGTAAGTATGTGGTATTTGTGGAAGACAACAAATTATGTTACATGCGAGCAAACAATCTCGAAATTCCCGAAAAAACGCCCGAGAAAACCAAGCGATGAAGTCGCTGATCGGTAAGTGAAATATCTGAAAAGCAGAAATGACTCAATATTGTGAAACTTAAGTAGAAAAAGACAGGTTACGACATATTCAATGAAGGAAAACATTTATGCGGTCCGATTTTAAATCGTCTTTAAATCAACCACCCGACACACTCCTTATGTTTGTCCACAATATGGATATTGAAACACAAGAAGTCGTTTAAAGAAAAACGACGTCCGGGCGAAGCCCGGGTAACCAGCTAGTAAACAATATATGTAGAATGTACTCTGAACAAATAGTAAAATATTGCATAACACAAATAAAAGTTTTAGCTATTACTTATGACATAAAATAATAGCTTTTCCCTTACTCTTTTTATTTGTTTTCAAGTCTCTATTAGTAAATTTCAATACGTAATATTCTCTCATTCTAATAAATAGTTTTAGCAAATAAATATTTGGAAAATTAGGACAAAGATGAGGGAACTGAATAGTGGATAAAATTTGCATAAACTTTTGCATAACATTTGTTTGAGTAATAAAATTAATATTTTCAAAAAATTTCATATGCACTTGATACATATAAACTGCCAAACTTATCATCGTCTGTATAATTATACGTTTTAAAATAAGTGTATAAACGAGCTTCATCTAAATTACAATCTCTTTCGGCTAGTAATGCACATGTATCACAAAATTAGCAAAAAGGCGACGCAATAAATATCCACAAATGTAAATAAAAACATTTTCTTCAGTTACTGGCAAATTACGATAATCATAATTATCTATATCTGAATTAATAAATGCTGTAGCATCTGAAGGTGTTTGGAATATCTCATTTTGTGTTTCTTTAACATCCTGACATTGAATTAATATTGATTCTTCATCAGCTGCGCAATTTCCGCTATCTGCTTTAATGTAATCAATAGAAAATAGTTTTTCAAAGCCATGATAAAATTGTATTGGTTTAGGATTTATGTAGTGTGTTTCTATATTTGAGCTACTTGAACTTGCTTCTTCATCTGTGAAATGATATTATATCATGTATAATGTTATTCTAATGTTATAGTCCAGCATCCACCGCCTGTTTATTTCAGTGATTAATAACAGGCTAAATCTTCGTGAGTAGGTTCGGTTCGACAAGACGCCCAAGTTCTTCCCTGTGAAAATTCTCGATAGAGGTAGCTAATGAAGTGCACAGGTGTAAAACATGTCAATTTGGTGGGGTGTCGAAATTGTCTGACTAACAGTAAGTTTTTTATTGAAATGTTAAGATAATTGGATAATAAACTCGGAAAAACAATTGTCCTACAAAATGGATGGTTTGACTGGAGCGTCCTCCGCTCCGAGTATGTCCAAATAACGAGATCATAAAAATTATTAATAACCAGCTGATTTTTTGTATGCAGCTTAGTAAATATTTGTATAATGAAATGGCCACATAGTCCTACAAATTTGGTGGTACGTTTTCCCAGTCCTACGCTTGGAAGTTGTCGATTCCACGGTAACACTTTTTTCATTAATAACAACCTAGTTTTAATTTTTTCCTATCGGGAATAAAGTGTAGAACACAATTTTACCACTGTCCTACACAAAAAGTGGTATGTATTTCCAGGAATAGATATATCTTGTTCACAAATTTAACTGTATATTTTGATATACAGTTAAATGCGTAAATAATCCCGAGTGAATCACGTTGTCGTTACACATTGAAAAAAAAGCCCAAACACAATTCTGTACTCCGTAAAACTTTAGTATATGTCAAGCGGCCCTGATAAGCATGCACCATTTTCCACCGATAAGGTTGTAAATGCGTTTATGGCAATTTTTTTTTAACATAACCAATAAGAATCACTAATATTAATGGAATAATTGATTATCTTAAATTATTAAAGAGGTTGAATATTATTAACTAATAATTATTATCAACTGCTCATTTTTTAAATATTTTTTAAATAAAGTCAATGATATGAGCATAATTGATTCGATGCAATCTTTTAAAAAAAAAATTGTTTGCGGATTTAAATACGCGGCGAACACCGCGAAAATTCGAAAATATTTATAATAATAGAAATAGTACTGCCATTGGAAGTATAAATTTTCGCGCTATAGAAAGTTTTCGGGAAAAACTGAGAGAGGTCTGGGGGGAACGAAATTTCAAGAGGCTTTTATACAACTGCACACCGGGCGTGCCGAATTAGCAACATCGAGTGAGGTATTCCGGGTTCTTGAAGAGTACGTGTGCAGATTGTATGCATTAAAAACCAAAAATGACGTCAACAAAGGACGGTACAAGTTGTTTAAAAAAGGCTACAAATGCAACAATCAAGACGAGAAGATTGTAAAAAAAAATTATTGGATACGATCCCTCAGTGCTACCACCAACCAAACAAGAGCTATTGCAGCAGATTAAACGAACATCATACATCTGCAGTATATGGTGTAATGCACACATGCGCAGCCCCACCGAAAAGAATCCAGAAAATTGCGGATGGGCATTAATTGATAGCAAGTTCCATTATTATTGGTTTGATGGCCCCCACAGTCCATCTCTTGGAGAATTGTCGGTATTTATGCATAAATGCGACTTCCTCTCCGATTTGCTTGATATTTTAGTATGTTGTTGGGGATGTCTTCCCGAGTCATTTCATATATATATATAAGGGTCGGACTTAAATAGTTTCGGAAATACTGGCTGAGAAAGGATAAAAATAATAAATACAAAAATAAACGTTTAATGATGATTTATTCAACACTATCATTAGGAATCTGAAAAATTTCAGACATTGCATCAAAGAATGCGGTAATCCGAGCGTAAACAAACCAATAGAGTCACTTTGAAAACATAAACAAACAGGCTGTACTACACAGGGACTGCCGCACTTCTCCGCATGCAGGGATGGGTATTTATATACCAACTATTCATCGTACATATAAATATGTACTTTTCATATACCAACTGTTCTCTGCTTTAACAAATATGTGCTTTCTGAGTTGAAGCACATACAAAGCACATACAAAGCACACACTTGGTTGAAATCCTTCAGATTCATAATGATAGTGTTGAATAAATCATCATTGAACGTTTATTTTTGTATTTATTATTTTTATCCTTTCTCAGCCTGTATTTCCGAAACTATTTAAGTCCGGCCCTTATATATATATATATGAAATGACTCGGGAAAACATCCCCAACAACATATTAAAAAATAAACCAAATCGGAGAGGGAGTCGCTTTTATGCCTAAATACCTCCTTTCTCAGCTTGTATCTCCGAAGTTATTTGAGTCCGACCCTTATATATATACAGGGTGTCCCGAAATTCGCGAATCAAAATACCATAGCAATAAAGTTCTCGAAAAAATAAATTTAAAACGTATTTGCCACTTTTCGTTCCGAGCAGTAGTTTCTGAGATAAAAAGGTTTAAAACGTGGCCAATTACAGATTACGATTAAACGGAAGCCTGTCCGTGAGTCGCGCGTCAATAGTGTTAGTGACCGCGAACTTCACTCTCTCACAGGTATTAGACAAAAGATTGTTTGCGTGACATCCGTATAATACCGCGTGTTGCGTGTAATATTTGTTGCGAATTAGATGATGCTGTTAATAAACAACGTGTGTTTAAGCAAAATTTATCTTTATTACGTATTGAATATGATAAATTTATAATTCATCAGAATTATATCGCTACTAATTTGTGTATTACAATATCAATAAAAAAATCCTCGAAAAAATTATATGTAAAAACATAAAATAAATTTAGAATTAATATTTTGTCTAGACATAATAATTTAATTCTGCAATTGTGTGCTTAATAACTATAGCTTAATAATAATTCGATGAATTATAAGTATGTCTAGACATAATAATAATTTTTTTTCTTTGAATATTAATTTAATTTGGTAGAATTTTTACGATGATATTAAATAGCAAAACGGCGTGCCATACATATTAATTTTTAAATGCAATTCTTAGCTTCTTCATGTATAATTAAAAAATAAAACAAAGAATAAAACGAGAATAAAACGAACCATTAATCCTATTGCTAAATTAATTTTACATAAATAAAATAAACTAAGTAAACTAAGAGTTTACTACTTTTAAAATCTAATACTACCGTGTAATTTTTTATAATTTAATAATGTAATATCCCTTTAATTGAAAATTAAATTTTGTAATTTATGACTTGTTCAATTAACAATTGTTGTTTAAATTTTTAGTACATAATTGGGCCAAAATTCAATCAATTAATTCAAAAGTAAGTCACTAGCTGTAATGACAAATGGAATTACTTTACCTTAAAATTTGCATAGTTATAAATCAGTATGCACGTAAGTAGTAATATGTATGTATGAGTGGTAATATCACGTAAGTAATAATATATAACCGGTACATTTTTGAGAGGATGAATGAATGAATGATAAGAAAGAAATAATCAAATAAATGTTTCGATATAATTAAAAACTAAAGAGAATGAAGGAATAGATGTATAAAATTAAAAAAATTAGAATTATTGTAAAGAAATACTGATTCGTATGTATGCCACTTGATTGCAATTATTTAACTCTTATTCATATTTCTTATTGATATTGTGATACACAAATTAGTAGCGATATAATTCTGATGAATTATAAATTTATCTTATTCATTACGTAATGAATAAGATAAATTTATGCTTAAACACACGTTGTTTATTAACAGCATCATCTAATTCGCAACAAATATTACACGCAACACGCGGTATTATACGGACGTCACGCAAACAATCTTTTGTCTAATACCTGTGAGAGCGTGAAGTTCGCGGTCACTAACACTATTGACGCGCGACTCACGGACAGGTTACCGTTTAATCGTAATCTGTAATTGGCCACGTTTAAACCTTTTTATCTCAGAAACTACTGCTCGGAATGAAAAGTGGCAAATACGTTTTAAATTTATTTTTTCGAGAACTTTATTGCTATGGTATTTTGATTCGCGAATTTCTGGACACCCTGTATATGAAATGACTCGGGAAGACATCCCCAACAACATACTAAAATATCAAGCAAATCGGAGAGGAAGTCGCTTTTATGCATAAATACCGAATTGTCTTCTGATGTTCAAGGTACTCTATTATTACTTTTCTTACGTATTGATGATTACGCTGCAATTTGTTAATTTTCCTAATTTTTTTGTTACAGAATCAGATGACATTTATTCTGACGATTGCGACGAAGATGAAGACGATGTTCAAGGCGAAACTGATAAAGCGTCGACATCGGAATCCGACGAAGATTAAGATTATATTTAATTAGTTTTATAATTGTATTTTTTAGTTTTATTTTGGCAGGTCATATACTACTACAGTTCATACAACTACAGTTATATTATTTTAAAAAAAGTATTGATTCTGCTTACAAATACATGTGTCCCAAATTACCAAAACTACAACTACGAAATTATGTTATTTTCAAAATTCTTGTAGGACTAGCGATACATACCCATTTTTTGGTAGGACACTGTTTGATTTATGCAAAGAATGCACTAACTTAACATGTGTTTTTTTTGTGCTACGGTTATTAATGAAAAAAGTGTTACCGTGGAATCGACAACTTCCAAGCGTAGGACTGGGAAAACGTACCACCAAATTTGTAGGACTATGTGGCCATTTCATTATACAAATATTTACTAAGCTGCATACAAAAAATCAGCTGGTTATTAATAATTTTTATGATCTCGTTATTTGGACATATTCGGAGCGGAGGACGCTCCAGTCAAACCATCCATTTTGTAGGACAATTGTTTTTCCGAGTTTATTATCTAATTATCTTAACATTTCAATAAAAAACTTACTGTTAGTCAGCCAATTTCGACACCCCACCAAATTGACATGTTTTACACCTGTGCACTTCATTAGCTACCTCAATCGAGAATTTTCACAGGGAAGAACTTGAGCGTCTTGTCGAACCGAACCTACTCACGAAGATTTAGCCTGTTATTAATCACTGAAAAAAACAGGCGGTGGCTGCTGGACTATTATTGTAGTATTTGAAAATAACACCATTATTTCTCACAATACAACTTGGAACGGCATGTGGCTGCAATCTCGTTTTCTCATAATTTAAGAACATATTATTTGCAAAATAGAGTTTACGTACTCTATAACCATTATAAAGTTGTATGACTGTCTTTGAAAGCAATTCCTCTCGACCACAAACTGATACCCACAATTATGACTTTCAAGCAATAGCCTTTCTTAAGTTTTTGTTTTCCAAATTTTTTTTATGTACCAATAACAATTAAATTTATCATACTTAAGATTGTATTAAATAGAAACGTAGGCAAATATTACTTTCATTAATTGTTTAACAACTGATTATAGAACATAATTTAAAAAAAAATTAAGCTCAACTTTAAATGCAAAGATAATTTTAACATAAGTTACATAATAAACTGCCCTTTCTGTACCTTTTGGGAATCGAAACAAAGTTTCTTTTATCCCTTGTCTTTCACTACTTGCACTTTGGCAGCCTTTGAAGCAACAACGATATCCACCTCTTTCACTCATACTGATTTCACTATGCACTAACTAGCTTTTACAGAACAAATAATAGCATAAGTGATTTTTTCCGGATTTAAGAGTAACAGATAAAGGTTATGGATGCATGTTACAGCTACTACATATGTTTACAGCCGCCATGTTGTTGGTTGCGCGATTCGGTCATGCGCGAGAGAAAATTATTAGTACGCTTTTTGGCAGAGTGAGCTTACTGTTCTTTCCTATACTGTGGTAATGGTATGCAGTTCTTTAAATCAAAAATTACATTATTATCCGTGGAAATGTTAAGTGTTGTATTGCGTATTTTGAGAAGGTTAAAACGTTTGGCAACGTGTTTAGCAAATATCATTATTGTAACAATTATATAGAATGAATATAGGTAATATTTTAATAATTAATTTTATTTCATTTTAGAATTAATTTAATTGTAAAAATAAACAAGAAAAGAAAGTATATAAAATTATATTATATAATGTCTTGCAGTTTTCCATAGATATAATTTGTGATAAGTATGTTATAAGTGTACATGATGTGGTAACTAGCGTAAGATATTTGCTTTTTGTAAAAACTATTTTTAAAAAAATGTAATTGTTTAAAGTTATAGTTTTTAATTTCATCAAAAACTTATTCCGTTTTTTATATTATTATGATATATGTATATTTATATTATGCGATAGAAACTCTCATAATTATATACATTTAGTATGTCTTTTAAATGTATTTGCTATTATACTTATCTTCTATGAAAGAAGCGAACGGAACGTGTTGCGTGAATAATCGAGCACATAGACGGACACAGATAGACTGTTTACAGCGGCGTTTGTAATTATTTCTCAAAAATAGTTTTTTATAACATAACTTTATCATACATGGTTGAATTTGTAAAAAAATAACCTTTTATTTGATAATAAACAATTTTTAAAATGTTGAAAAAAAATGGTTAGTGGTAAGAGTATTTTTAAAAATTAATAAAATAAAAAAATTTTTGTTATTATTTCAAAGTACTTTTCAAACCATTGAATTTCCATTTTGGAACATTTTTCTATGTCTTATAGTTTCCGAGATATTCGGCTCGAAAGAGAAAAACCGATTTTCTTCGAAGCAGTGTTTCTCCCCTAGAACTGTTTCTTAGCACCAACAAAAAATTGTTTCGTTATTAGGTCCTACTACTCTACTACTATGCAAAATTTCAGATTTATTTGAATTTTCGAGTTGCCGAATGTCCCTTGTAGATCAGACGTAATAAAAGTAGGAAAATTGCGCAAAATTGCGTTTTGCGTCCGTACGAAGTTTGTTATTGATACCAAAATACACGAGGCACGTCTGTGACATGAGGGCAACCTAACCTACTAAGTCGCCCGACGACAGCACTGCGTATTTCTGAGAAACTAGGGGGAGGCCATTTTACTCGGCGGGGCCGTTTTATACACATTTCCCCTATATGTATGTATATCATACACAGGAATTACATATGCAATGTCGGAAGTGTAAGGCATATATATCATGTGTATTATAATGTATAGTATGCGTATACACATATATGTGCGTATACGCAAAATTACAGCGCCTATGATAACTATATGTGTGAGAGTATACAATATATTATGTGTATGAACATACGCATATGTAAATGCGCATTATGTCTGTGTACATATGCTCTCGGTGTTATTGTTCAACTTTTATTTGACCAAAAATAAATAATAAAAAACACACTAACTTTTACTTTATATATATAATTTAGATTGTATATATATACTGTTTATATATTTATAACATAAAATGACAAATATATTTACAGTACATTTTTTCCCAAGCATACAAAAACAATATTACAAAATCCAAATTATGTCATTTTGAATATTGAGAACATAGAATGAGCCCAACGCTTATTCACGTGAGAACGCAAATATATTTCTTCCGTTTCTCTGATTTTAATTTACAAATAATATATTTTGTAATAATCAGTACCGTCGGAATAAACGCTTCTGATCTTTATTACAATTTGTAGGCAGATGCTTTCAAATTTTATTGAGACGTGCTTTATAGACTTTTTACAGTGTTTTACCCGTATTTTAGTACATTGTGTGTTTATCACATTGCAAAAAGGAGAAATTTACTACTACTGTGCAATTTTCATAAAATATTGTATCATGCACTTTATGTCCTTCAAATATTTTTCATTACAAGGATTGCCTTCTAAGACTACAATTTTAAGGATGGCATTTAATTAAAATTAGCCAGCCCACAATGAATGCCTGTAGCATTTTATTAAAAGTAGCCAGCACACGATTAACTCCTCTGGTACTAATTAATGTAGCCAACCCGCGGCGCCTGTGGCATATTGTAAAATGTACCCAGACCACCATAACGCCTCTGGTAGTAATTAATCCAGCCAGCTCACGATTAACGCCTCTGGCATGTGGCCATCACACGATTAACGCCTCTGGTACTAATTAATGTATATAGCCAGCTCACGATTAACATCTCTGACAGTAATAAGCTCACGATAAACGCCTCTGACACAAATAACCAACTCACGATAAACGCCTCTGGTATTTTATTAACCATACTCACACACACCACACGTTTTCAATATTAGTGGCAGTGATGCGCAATGAGGCACAAAAGCTATTCAGCAATAACCTCTCCACAATCAACCGCCCAAAATAATCCCAAAATGTCAAGTTGACGGCACAAACTCCACCTCCCCCCAAAAAGACATGCTACCGCATGCTACTGACGTGACGATGACAATAACTCCGGCATTGGGCAACACAACACTGCGGCTGCGGCGCGCCAAGGCCACCGTTTTTCGTGACAGTGAAATGCACAACACTCGCCGTAGGGCCTGGACAGCAAGACTCGCGAGACTCGCGAAATATGATGTATTACTGAAATAAGCGAAGACCGCTGAGACACATTTGTCTATGATTCGCGATCGCACGAGAAGGCTCTATACAATTTCATCGATTTGCAACAATTCGTGCACGGAGACCAGGGCCTAAATTCTGTACACGATACCGACAACTATCAGTGTCGATGCGCAGCTTTTATACGATACAAAAAACCTGCGCAACGACACCGATAGTTGTCGGTATCGTGTACAGAATTTAGGCCCAGGCAGTCCGGGCACGGTCCGAGAACATCTGAGCGCTCGGCGATCGGACTCGATCATGGCGGTACGGCCGTCTTTATTTCCAGGCCGGGGCACTATAAATTTAGCAACGTTGCGTGCCGGCCGGCCGGAATCAGCTGAGATTGCCGGAAAAAGCAAATTCGTGCAAAACTCTAGTTCGTATGACCATAATATGATAATGTGTCCGCTTTTAAGTTTCCAAGAGAAGAGAAGTTAGGACCGTGAGTCAGGCCGGCTATATTATCAGCCGATTGCAACGTTGCCACATCGGGAAGCCCGGCCTAAAAATAAAGGGCCGCGACTCGATGGTACAGCAAGACTCGCGAGACTCGCGAAATATGATGTATTGCTGAAATAAGCGAAGACCGCGGAGACACATTTGTCTATGATTCGCGATCGCACGAGAAGACTCTATACAATTTCATCGATTTGCAACAATAATGAAAAGAAAAAAATAACTTATTTATCATATATACAGGGTGTTACAAGAAGATGGGGACATATTTTGTGTGTTTGTAGGGTAGGCTGATATAAGTAATTTGAGTATAGGAATGCATGTCCGCTGAAGCCTCGTTTCCGTGCTATTGATGAGTCAGACAAAAACATCAAAGTAGGGCCGATTGATTCGAAATTTGGTATACGGGCCTGATTTTTAATTCCGAACAGCTTTCTGAAATAAAAATTTTTGCTATCTTTTATCGCATTTCACCTACATAGGAAATTTACAGAAAAGGCAACTTCACAGCCGTGCAGCACGGAAACAGGGCTTCAGCAAACATGCATTCCCATACTCAAATTACTTATATCAATCTACTCTACAAGCACACAAAGTATGTTCCCATCTTTTTGTAACACCCTGTATATAAATATGATAAAAATATATGATTTTTTTACAGAGCCGAATTCGACTTAATTGCAAAATATATATGTCATATTCGTATGACAGAAAAAGTCATTTTTTTTCTTTTAATTATTTTTGCAATTCAATAAAACAGTAAAGAGCCTTTTCGTGCGATCACGAATCGCAGGAAAATCTGTCTCCGTGGTCTTCGCTTATTTCAGCACCAGATCAAGACTCGCGAGCCTCGCGAGTCTCGCTCCACCATCAAGGCCGATCGCCGAGCGCGCTGCGGTTCTCGGCCCGTGCTCGGTCTCCGTGCACGAACGTCCAGGCGACGGGTGTCATGCATTTTATTGCCACGAAAAACGTTACAATCAAATACATAAAATAATGACAGTAGGTAATGCGAGATATGAAATTTGATCTTTACAGTGGGATTTTGTTTCTTTTATAATATTAATGTTTACAAAATACATCAAAAAATAATGTAAACATACACAATCATTATAATTATCAAAAATGACTAAACGCGAAGACATTACTTTTATAATTTTTGTAACGTTATATAAAGAAATTGTATATGTCAAATGCATGTCATTTATTTTCGGAAATATCTCGAAATATGAATAAATTGTATGGCTTATTTTTTTAATGATCAAGAGACACGGTAGTGTCTCGCGCCAAGTACGCGCGGAGCGAGACAGCCGTGGCTCTATATACGCGACGCGACGAGTTGCGAGTACCCGAGATTTTTAAATCTCGATAACCAGTGAACGGATCAAATTCTAACTAGGCTTATCGTAAAGCTTGGACCAAATTTATATAAGAAAAGTGTTTTTATTTTTCCGCTACGTGCCCTACGAGCGGAGATATTACGATGCATAAGATAAAGTGTGAAATTTTCAATTAAGATACGTCATCGTCGTCCCCCAGATCGTGACTTTCACACTCTCGCCACGGCGCGCCGTGGCGCCACGGGTAGCGCGTCACTTTCACAATCTTGACGTTAATGGCGCTATTTTCCATTTTAGAGCAACAAAGTGTCGCCAACGGTGCACTTGGTGTACTGAGTGCAGTCGCACCTCCGGCGCCCCGCGGCCCGGCGGTGTATGGCAGCGCGGAGCGAGATAACCTACGCGGCTGGATCGACTCGGGCTTTGCGCGATTCGGGAGTGTGTGTGTAGTGAAAAACGTTCAAGTCCGGCTCGCCAATAAATAAATAAATCGCGTTCGCGAGAGAGAGCGAGAGAGCGATATTGCCAGTCTCGAGCGTCTCCATGACAACGAAAGAGACAGCATGTTTATGTGCAGTGACGTGACTGACGTCAGTGCAGTGACGTACGTTAGTTGGTGCGCGAGGCTGCGTTTACATTTATCGTAATGTTAAGTTCCTTACGACGATTGTAACGCTCGACAGCTATCGTAACCTCATTATATGAGTTGACTCAACTTGAACTCGGAAGATTGTGACACTTGTCTAGCGTTACAACAGTATAACCTAACATGTCAGCCTTCTCGACGCGCGAAGAAAAGTGTGTTTATAGTTAGATATATTAACATAGATATATTGTTTACGACAGCTTAATTCTTTGCTTACGATCACGATTGCAGCGTTACAATGGATCGTAAGCTCATTACGACGATCGTAACGCCCGTCGTGACAGTTATCGTAACCTCATCGATGAGTTGATTCTACTTGAACTCTGACGATTACAATGCTTGTCTAGCGTTACAACAGTAACCTAATCTGTCAGCCTTCTCGACGTGTGAAGAAAAGTGTGTTTATAGACATATTAACATAAATATATTGTTTACGAGAACTTCTTTGCTGACGACCACGTAAGCAAAGAAGCTTTCGTAAACAATAGTGTGGGTGAGATGTTACGAGACGGGCTCGGCGTCCGACGAGCCAAATTTCGGGACTATTCGGGAGTGTGTGTGTGGTAAAAAACGTTTGAGTTCGGCTCGCGAATCAAACTCGTACATGTTATGGGCCGCTTTAGACGTCCGCGTCGTCGAGAAATATTCCGTCCGCGTCGTCGCGTCCGAACACTCCGAACAAAGTGCAGTGCTGGAGTGACAGAGTTCGCGCCTTGCGGATGGCTGGTTCCTGGGATACACCCTGTGCGAGGGTCGCGAGGTTATATCTATCGTACGTATTGCTCTTTCTCGCGGTCACGCTCGCGTTCCCCGCTCGCGTTCTCTCTTTCTCTCTCTCTCTCTCTCTCTCTCTCTCTTTTTCTCTAATAATGACTATCAAATATATCTGATAAAATTAAGTCTAAATATTTTTTGTATTATATTTTGTATATAACACAAAAATTATATCTGACAGTGACATCCTTAATTAAATGTGCAATGTAGTTTGTATTATAAATTATTAATTGCCTTATTTTGTTAAAAAACTTTACTATACATATATTATCTACTATGACATTCTGCCAATAGCATCGTACATGCCAAATTCTGTATCAAATC
Organism: Harpagoxenus sublaevis; assembly: GCA_030770355.1. Lineage (NCBI taxonomy): Eukaryota > Metazoa > Arthropoda > Insecta > Hymenoptera > Formicidae > Harpagoxenus > Harpagoxenus sublaevis. The sequence goes on from JASTWR010000420.1 coordinate 141,972, forward strand.
TGTTTTTCTTTCGACAAAATTTATTTATAGCAAACACTGCATAATGCAGTGCATAATGCATAATGCTCTCGACAAATTTGACTTTGCCTAATATATTCATATTTTGTGTCTTAATTTTTTTAATGATTTATAAATTTATACAAACTACACTGCACATTTAAGGATGTCAAACTCTCAGATATAATTCTTGTAAGTTATAATACAAAAAATATTTACATTTGATTTTATCAGATATTGAAATACGTACTACACGTTACGACGAATTGGTAAAAGAATGCTACTTTTACACATTTATTTCACATTTAATTAATTAAAATGGTGCTCATCTCGACATGTTTTGCTTATGTTTATTGTACATTAGCAATTATGTATTTCAATATCACTTTGTGTTAAGTATTGAAGAGAAATATGTAGTTTATTTTTATAATTTTTATTTCATATAAGTTTAGTATAATCTCGCACTTTAAATTTTCACGCTTTACTGATCTATGTTGTAACTAGAACGCTTTCGTTTTTCTTTATGTAAAGTTGGCAATAGCCAGTTACCTATCGTATGTGTTTTCCGCGAGATGGCTTTTCAGAACCACCATGACCGCCGGTCACGTAACTTTGTACTTCTTCCGAGAGTTATAAAATAAAGCAAGATTCCTTGTCACAAGAAGGAATACGAGTGATTTCGTACCCCGACACTCAACATAAAATTTGGTCCTTAAGCCGGATCTCGGAAGCGGCGGAAACATCACGGGTTTGTACAGCCCGAGCCACCAGACGCATTCTCGCTATAAGTGCGTCATAACCTAACCACAGTTTCGGCGCTCGATATCTGGAACCATCTGGAACACCGATCTAATCATCAAGCATCGAGCTGTCGGTCATCGCCACACGAGATCGCAGACAGACACAAGTCAAACATAGTCAAAGGTAGACTATCTCCGATCGGTAAATCTCCATTTTCTGCCCGTTCCTTAAACATTATAACTACAATCCTAAGCTAATATCCGCATTTCTATTTCACAATGAGTGAGACTGAATCCAAGATCAAGGCATTAAAGACGCGCAGAGACCAAATGAAGGCTATCTGTAGACGAGCGCAAACTACTCTTGCATCCGACACCGTACATGAGATGTCTGTATCGCAATTAAAAGAGCATAAAGCAAAGATAGTGGCAACGTGGTCACAATTCGATAGTATTCAGGCAGAGATCGAGTTATTGAAAGATTCAGCTGATCAGAAGGAAACGCACGAAGAAACTAGGGTAGAATACGAAGAAGCATATTATCACATTATTGCCAAATTTCAAGATTTAATCCTGGCACATGAAGCAGTCAACGTTCAAGTTCCTCAAGCAATCTATCGTCAAGACAATCAGATTCAAGCACAAGAAAATAATTTACAGCTTCCTAAGATCGACCTTCCATCTTTCTCAGGATCATTCGAGGAGTGGTATTCATTTTACGACACTTTCCAGTCATTAATACACAGTAACCCAGCGATATCAGGAATACAAAAATTCCACTATCTCAAAGCAGCGCTAAAAGGAGAGGCGGCATAAATAATTCAATCATTAGAAATCTCGTCAGATAATTACATAGAGGCATGGCAAATGCTGAAGAATCGTTATGACGATAAACGATTAATCATTCAGAAGCATATCAAGGCAATGTTTGAGCTGCCTTCTATTTCTAAGGAAAGCCATATGAAATTACGTCAGTTAGTAGACGGCGCGTTGAAGCATTTAAGAGCATTGAAAACTATCGGCCGTTTTATTGATTCATGGGATGATGTAATCATACATTTACTGACTGGAAAACTGGACGCTGCGACAAACAAGGAGTGGGAAAACAGTCTCACTGGCAATAATATTCCTACATGGCACAAGTTGATGGAGTTCTTAGAGCATAGATGTCACACTTTGGAGGCAATCGATTGAAAGGGACAAGTGTAGCCCACTTCTTCATTACAAGATAAAGTTAGTCAAGCGAAGGCTTCGCACGTTGCGACAAATAAGACTTCCTGTCAAGTATGCAAAGGTAATCATTTCATTTTCTCAGGTGATCAATTTCGAAAGCTTTCTCCCGAAGATTGTTTTAAATGCGTAAAAGAGAACAAATTATGTTTGAATTGTTTTCGGTTTTCGTCTCACACAGCTAAGACGTGCAAGTCGAATAATTGCAGAACATGCGGTAAACGTCATAATACGTTATGGCATATTAATCAGACAAATAGCAACACGACGGAGACCACATATTCATCTCAAGCAAAGGAACAAGAAGTAGCATCTTCTCCAGCAGTCGTCTCACATACTGCAAATTTGTCATCCACATAAGTTCTTCTTTTTACAGCGCTCGTAAACGCAACAGATTGTCAGGGAGTTCCACAACCATGTCGTGCATTACTAGATTCGGGCTCACAATCAAATTTCATAACGGAAGACTTAGTCCGTCGTCTATATATAGGTCTCACTACAAAATCTATTAACATTCCTGTTGTAGGAATCAACCAATCATTGACTCACGCGCAAGAAATAGTCAAGGTCACGGTGGGCTCAAGATATTACACGTTTAACATCGCCGTCGATTGTCTAGTGTTGAAACAGATAAGTGATCGTTTGCCTAATTTTCCGCTCGACAAGAAAGGTTTCAAAATTCCACAGAATTTACGATTGGCAGACCCAACATTCCACCAATCCACAGATATAGAAATTTTGCTCGGAGCCGAAGTCTTCTGGGATATCTTATGCGTTGGTCAAATCAAGGAATCTCCGGAGCATCCATTGCTTCAAAAAACATTATTTGGTTGGATACTGGGTGGTAGGTACACGTCCATTTTTAATCACTCAAGGGCACAACAGTGCCATTTATTGATGAACTCAGCTCCTGTTAGTTCGAAGGATGCCATCTAGTTTTGGCAAATCGAACAAATACTCTGTTGTGAGCGCACAACGCTATAATTATTAATTACATAACCTATAAGTAATCCGACCCTAGCAACTGGATTCGAAAACGAAATCTGCCGAAAAACCTGACGATTGCATCGGACGACGATCATCCGATGCAAACCGACACCGGAACCCAGAGCGTTCAACAAAAAGCGCTGATGCGAAGGTCAGCGCAGAGCGCTGACGACGAGAAGTCAAGGCTTACTCGGGAGCGCCTCGAGTTAGCAACAGAACGTCGGTCCAATATTATAAATACCGCCGATTCGGAAGATCGAGCGGGCAGTCAGTCATAAGAAATCTCAACGAACGTGCGGTCACCTTCATTATCATTGTACTTAGAATAATCTCGGGAATTAAGGGAATAAATTGGTCAAGACTTATAACAAATCGAGACTTGTATATTGAAAGAGAAATATATATGTTTATTTCGCCACGAACATTCCGACATTAAGTGCATCACTCCTCCAACCCGGAATTCCCGAATCCTGTGCCGGCCCTGAGAACCAACTCCCGGTTACGGCACGACAACTCGACCGACCTGCGCTTACAATTGAAGAGAAGAAGTGCGAAGAGCATTTTAAGAAAACTAATTCCAGAAACGATCAAGGTAGATTTGTGGTTAAATTGCCACTTAAACAAGACCCTCGACAAGCATTAGGGAATTCTTATGACATTGCACTAAAACAATTCTATTCACTTGAGCGTAAATTAAACAGAAATCCGCAATTAAAGGAACAATGCACGCAGTTTATACACGAATACCTTGCCCTAGGTCATATGCGGTTAGTCAACTCGGACGACCAGGATGACGATTTTGCATATTATCTGCCACATCACGCAGTCATGAAGCCTTCCAGTACGACTACAAAACTCAGAGTCGTGTTCAACGCTTCGTGCAAGACGGATTCGGGACTTTCATTAAACGATATATTGATGATGGGACCTATTCTACAACCAGATGTTCCCACAATACTCGTCAGATTTCGTAAATGGCCCTGTGTCATCATAGCAGATGTACCGAAAATGTATCGCCAAGTCTTAGTTTACGAAAAACATTGAAGATTACAGCGAATATTGTGGCGTGATAACAAGAATGGCGAGGTGCTAATTTTCGAATTAATCACAGTCACTTATGGAACTGCGTCCGCATCATATCTCGCTGTACGATCACTACAGGAATCAGCTAAGCTAAATCAACGCAGAAGACCACTGGGAGCATCTAGGATCTTAGAAGATTGTTACATGGATGACATTACCACTGAAGCTAACTCAATTGAAGAACTCATCACAATTAGGGAGGAGGCCCCTGCTATTCTAGGTGAAGCTGGATTTTGCCTGCACAAATGAGCTTTCAATTATCCTGCAATTGTCGAGAATCCATCTTCGGATGACATGTTAAAATTCGGCAAGGATTTTGACTTATCAACGCTCGGATTACAATAGAATTCTAAGGACGATCAGTTTTTTCATCGATGAGCCTAAACAGGTTAAAGTGACGTCAAAGCGAACGATCTTGTCAAGCATAGCCCGCATATTCGATCCTTTGGGTTTAATAGGACCAGTCATCACAACAGCAAAGATCTTCATGCAGTGCTTGTGGCAGTTGAAATTAGATTTGGACGAAGCAGTTACTCTCGACATACACACCAAGTGGCAGCAGTTTCAAGCTGAACTTCCTGAATTGAATCAACTTTGCATTGCACGGAAAGTTATTAAACATGAAAATGTCAAGCGGCTAGAGTTACACATCTTTGCTGATGCTAGCGAGAAAGCTTACGGCACGTGCATCTACATACGCAGTACGGATTCCGATGGTCAACATCACACGAGCCTTGTTTGTACAAAATCACGCATTGCACCGCTAAGGAACCTATCTCTCCCACGATTACAACTATGTGCAGCGCTGTTGGCAGCCGAATTAGCTGATAAGGTTCTTGAGGCCATCAACCTCGAGTTCGATCGTTTGTGTTATTGGTCAGATTCACAAATAGTTCTCATCCTGGATAAAGTCATGTTCAAGAAAATGGACGACCTTTGTTGTCAACAGAGTCAGTAAAATTCAAGGGCTCTCAAATCCAGACAATTGGCATTACGTGGAATCTTCACAGAATCCAGCAGACATAATTTCCCGAGATATGTCACCGGCATCATTGATTACATCAGAGTTATGGTGGAAGAGTCCAACTTGGCTCGCCGAGGATTCACACAAATGGACCAACGACACGCCGTTGACCGAACAAGATGTACCAGAACAGCAAAAGACGGCTCTTACTGTGTCCGTTTCGCAACCAGTTTTGGATCTGTATGATAGATATTCCGCATTTCATAAACTAATCCGAGTTGCAGCATACCGTTTACGACTTATTAATAATTGTCAACCCGGTAAACTTAAAACAAGGAGTTCGCTAGAAGTTCAAGAATTAGAAGCCGCAATCTTACGTTTAATCAAGAACGTTCAATCAACAGCTTTTACGCAGGAACTAAGGAGTCTTCAACTTGTGCAGAGCTTACCGAAGAACAGCAAACTGTTGTCTCTCAACCCATTCTTCGACGATACAGGACTCATACGCGTCGGTGGCCAGGGCTCATACGCGCCGGGAAGCTCCGGAATGCTAATTTACCATACTCATCTAAGCATCAATTGGTGTTGCCGTTGAAGCATCCGTTTACAAGATTATTAATTGAACAAGAACATATAAAGCTGTTACACGCTGGAGTTCAAACGACTTTAGCGTCGGTTCGTCAAAGATACTAGCCATTGAATGGCCGCAATATTATTCGTCAAATGATACGTAAATATGTATGATGTTTCAGGACATCTCCAGAGTGTGTTCAACCTATACTGGGTAACTTGCCCGAGCCACGAGTTCGACCTTCACGGCCATTCACCAACGTGGGAATAGACTTCTGTGATCCATTTCGTCTTCGCGAATGAAAGAGACGCAATGCTAAGGTGATAACGTCTTACGTAGCAGTTCTCGTGTGCCTCGCAGTGAAGGCCGTTTATTTGAAGCTTGCGTTTGATCTGACCGCTGAATGTTTCCTAAACGTTCTCAAACGATTCATATCACGAAGAGGCAGACCGTCCGATATATTTTCAGATAATGCAACAATTTTTGTTAGAGAAAACAAGGATTTAAAATATTTTTTGGTGGAATTTAGTAAGCAAGACAATCAAATAAACGCAGCTGCAGAGGAAGGTATAAGATGGCATTTTATACCTCCTAGAGCTCCGAATTTCTGAGGCATTTGGGAGGCCTCCGTCAAGTCTTTTAAGTCACATCTCAAGAGAATTGCCGGCACATCCCCATCTTTGCTAACAATTGAAGAAATGCAAACCTTAACAGTAAAAATCGAATCCATTTTAAATTCCCGTACTTCAACCACTTTATCAAACGATCCTACCGATTTATCCTATCTTTCTCCTGGGCATTTTTTAATTGGAGACACGCTTACCGCTATACTAGAGACTACATTGCTGGATGTCAAGGAGAATCGACTGAGCCGATGGCAGAGAGTTGAACAAATAAAGCAACACTTTTGGACCAGGTGGTGGAGGGATTACCTAAATCTACTCCAGCAGCGAAATAAATGGCGTCAAGAGGGTGCCTCTGTCAAGCAAGGGGACTTAATCCTTTTGCGAGAAGACAATACTCCTCCGATGTGCTGGCCTATTGGACGAGTCCAAGAAGTTCATCCTGGGACTGATGGGGTCATCCGAGCAGCGACCATCAAAACATCCAAGGGATTGTTCAAGAGACCAGCTAATAGACTTTGTTTGTTTCCAACTGAGGAATGAAGACTGTATCATAACGTGTTATATATTATCATATAGTAGTTTGCTTTGCAATATCTCATTTTTCCTTTTGAGTTAATTTAGTCCATTGTAAAGCTAGGCGTTCCAAGGCGGCCGGCATGTTAAGTATCGAAGAGAAATATGTAGTTTATTTTTATAATTTTAATTTCATATAAGTTTAGTATAATCTCGCACTTTAAATTTTCGCGCTTTACTGATCTATGTTGTAACTAGAACGCTTTCGTTTTTCTTGATGTAAAGTTGGCAATAGCCAGTTATCTATCGTATGCGTCTTCCGCGAGATGGCTTTTCAGAACCGCCATGACCGCACGGTCACTTAACTTTGTACTTTTTCCGAGAGTTATAAAATAAAGCAGGATTCCTTATCACAAGAAGGAATACGAGTGATTTCGTACCTCGACACTCAACACTTTTGTAATGTAAACTCATTATTATTTAAAAGTTGACATTACAAAAGATATTGAAATACATAACTGTGCTGCACAATAGAAATATGCAAGACATAAGCATTATTTTAATTAATTTGTTTCGTATTCACTTTATTCAATATGCTGAATACAATTGTTTGCCGGCACCACCCCGACGGGGGTGCGAAACGAGAAGATGAATGTCGCGTTCCACTGGTTGACCAAAAGACTCAATCTCGCGACGTGAACACGCGCGCACTGCACCACGGCTCACTTCTGGTTCCGAATAGAACTGTCCGATCGGAAATCTTGACTCGCCAAATCGCTCTGCCTACTACCGGCACGGAAATCTTGACGAGCGACAGATTGGTCGCCCTTACGAACGGAAATCTTGTCCGCGATCGATGGAAATCTTGAGCGCGAGACAGATTGGCGAGCGCGAACACGTCGGATGCCTGAGGTTGAGCCTTCGGGTGAACTCAGTACCGTTGGTGAGGGCGAAAGAATCGCCACATTCCTTTAAATCGGTGATAAACTCGCGAAGTCGGACTTCCGTTTCCGGTGTGAATGTGGTTGACACGTGTGTGAGAGTCTGGAAAGAAAGTTGCGTTGTGTGACGGAAATAAGGAGAATTGAGAGCGAGGAGTGTAGTGGAGGCTGAGAGTAGAAGAGAGAGAGTGGGTGAGAGTGTGTAAAGGGCATTGGGAGGGTCGATAAGGCAAGGGTTAAGGGATAGTTGTAGCGAGAGAAAAGTCACTAAGTCACTGATCGCGGTTAACGTACGACAGAGAGGAGCGAGTAGAGGGAGAGTTTTGCGCGCACGCGGGCATAGAGTAAAAGTATATAGAGAGGAGACGTATATTAGTACACAGTCCCGGGCATAGGATAGATAAAGAGGCAGATAGCAATATAGATAAAATCATGTCCGAGGAGAAAGGAATAATTGCAAAGTTTGTTGGGGGGAAGGGGGAGGGATATATGCGAGAAAGAAGTGGTAGCGTAGATAACGCGGAAATAACGAGGAAAAAGAGAGAGAGGCTGAAGATGGAGGGGGCAGAAGGGGGGAAAATGAACGCAAGTAAAAAGGTACAAAAGTCGCCGGCTAAGGGAGTAAGCTGGATGGAGGAGATAAGGGAGAAGTTAAAAGAGAATTACGGGTAGGTATAGAGGAGATGAAAGAAATGGTGAGAAAGCAACTGCTAGAAAACAAAGCGGAGATAGAGGAGATGAGAAGAAGTTTTAACGAAAAAGAAAAGAGGTGGCAGAAGGAAAAAGAAGATATGGAGAGAAGATTAACGGAAGTGGAGGGGGCGCTTCTAAATAAAAGAAGTGGAGGAGTTGCTAGAGAGAAAGATGGAGGAGGGAAGATAATGGAGAAAAGAATTAAGGATATCGAGAAAAAAATAGAATTGAGAGAGAGAGAAGAGAGAAAAACAAATGTTGTCATAAGAGGAGTGAAAGGGGAAAGAAAAGAGATAGAAAAAGAGATAGGAGAAATTTTAAAGGAGATAGGAATAGATACGGAGGCGAACAAGATGAGAATTAGGGATGGTGGATTGGCGGTAGTAGGACTAAAAGATCTGGAACAGAAGGCAAGGATCATGAAAGAGAGAAGAAGGCTGAGAGAGAGGGGGATACGGTTAGACGACGATCTGACCTGGAAGGAGAGAAAGATGAGATGGATCCTTGAAGATATAGCAAGAAGAGAGAGAGAGAAAGGTGAGGGTAAGAGTGCCTGGGTAAGCTATGGAAGAATTCAGATAGATGGAAAATGGTGGAGATGGAAGGAAGAGGAGGAGGTGCTTAGAGACAATGAAGGTAGAGTG